>JAWZYT010002678.1:5000-67500 GCA_034508575.1 Petrolisthes manimaculis
ACCAGGCCCTCTCCCTTCCCTCCCTACACCTCTCCTCTCAACCAACCCTCTCCCCGGCCTTCTCTTCTCTCTCTCTCTCTCGTTTTCTCTCCTTTCTGAACCCTCTCTCCTCCCTCCCCGGCCCTCTCTCTCTGTCTCTCTCTCTCTCTCTCTCTCTCTCTCCCTTCTGTACTCTCTCACCTTCCTTCCCATGGCTCTCTTCCCAGCTCTCTCTTTCCTCCATCCTTTCTGGGCCCTCTCTCCTCATGCCCCTTACCTCTCCCTCTCCTCTCTTCTCTCCCTCCCCTTTGTGTCCTCTCTCCTCCCTTCTCTATCCTCTCCCTTCCGTCCCCGGTCCTCTCCCCACTCTTTTCTCCCTTCTTCCTCCCTTCCCATTCCTATCCTCTCTCTCTCTCTCTTTCTCTCTCTCTCTTTCTTCCCTCTGGGCCCTCTCTTCTCCCTTTCTACACTTCTCTGTACCTTCCCCCAGGGTATTCTCTCTTCCTTTACTCCCCACATAGGCCCTCTCTTCCTTACCTCTATCTCCTCCTTCCTCAACTTTCTCCTCTCTTCTCTTTTCCTTCCCTCTTCCTCAACTCTCTCCTCTCTTCTCTTTTCTTTCCTTCTTCCCTCTCATCTCTTGTCTTATCTCCCTTCCTCCTCTTCCCTTTTTCCTCCTATGCCCATCTCAATGAACTTCACTCATCCTCCCTCACCGATCTTCCCTACTATTTAAACTCCTACTATTTAAACTCCACTATTTAAACTCCACTATTTAAACTCTACTATTTAAACTCTACTATTTAAACTCTACTATTTAAACTCTACTATTTCCTCTCTTCCCTCCCTACCAGCCCTCTCTTCCCTCCCTACCAGCCCTCTCTTCTTCCCTCCCAACCAACCCTTCTCCTTCTCCCTTCCTCTTCCTCTTCCTCCTCTTCCTCCTCCTCCTCCTCCTCCTCCTCCTCCTCCTCCTCCTCCTCCTCCTCCTCCTCCTCCTCCTCCTTCTTCTCCTCTCACCCTATACCCTCTCCTCTCACCACTATACCCTCTGCTCTCCTTTGGTATCCTTCACAGTGTACCCTCTGGCATGACTCTCTCCGCTTCTCCCCGTCCCACTATTCCCTCCTCTCCTCTCACGTCTCACCAGCTCCTGTTCTACCGTCCCTCACTTCCTACTCCTCCTATACGCCTCTTATTCCATCATTTTCCTCCTCCTCTACTTCTCTCTTCTTCCTCCTTCTCCTCTACTTCTCTCTTCTTCCTCCTTCTCCTCTACTTCTCTTTTTTTTCCCCTTCTCCTCTACTTCTCTCTTCTTCCTCCTTCTCCTCTACTTCTCTTTTCTTCCTCCTTCTCCTCTACTTTTATCTTCTTCCTCCTTCTCCTCCTCCTCCTCCTCCTTCTCTTTCTCCTCTATCCACTCCTCCTACTGCCTATCTCTCCTCTTTCCAATATATACATCTTCCACCAACCCCAAGCTCCTTTTCCTCCTCCTTTTCCCACCCATCCATCCCAGACCACTTCTACACTCTTCTCCTTCCAACCTCAACCTTCTTTTAACTCTCTTGTTCCTCATAGTATTTCGCTTTCCTTATTCAGACATTTTTCCTTCATTCCCGTCGTTCGTTTGGTGTCATTTATTGAAGCCATACTTACTTAAATATTCTAGAAAATTTGCCTGAAGACTTAATAATCTCGAGTGAAATTATAAAGGAAAGGGATTCTCTTTAATAATGACCAAAATATACTAAATTATGAAGAAGTATACACACAAACTAAGTATAATTATTGTTCATATTGGCATTGCATAAATCATCTGACAACTGTGCAATGGAATATTATAATAAGCAGCTATTGTAGTGAGACTTTAATTATTATAGGCTATATGGTTTTATAACATTAGTTGGAAATAAATCACATATACATATACTGCCTGAGATAGATAGATAGATACTGCCTATTTATATACTGCCTGAGTTACCAATATACACTCACAATCCTATATTTGTATCCAGGCAGTTGAAAGTTTCGAATCATTTGACTCATTTGACATATAGTGAACCAAGTACAACGTTTAGCCTGATTCATATTTGCTTCAGCTCTCTTAATTAATATTCCCATAATCAGAGTATTGGAAGCAAGCCTGGATACATATTTTGGATTGCGAGTGTACAGTAGCCGAGAAATGTGTGAGTGAAATGTAATGTGCTGTCCCCGTAGATTTTTATTTAAGGGGAAAGTATACTAACTTTTGGTACCTTGAACCAGAGGAACAAAAATAATGGTGCCCTGTTGCTTGGAATAGTTTGGAGGAATAATTTGCTCAGGATTTACCAACACTGTATGGTATCCTCCCCTTAACATTGAGGACTGTGTGGGCGAAAATATTAAGTGATAGATAGATATAGAAGAATATAATTAAATTTAATGATATAAAATAAACGGTGGTGGAAGGAACAGAGCAATAAAGAGAAACATTAGGAAACAAAGATGAATAAGAAAATACAGGGAGAGAAACGGAGGGGAAGAAGAATAGAAAGTAAAAAACAGAAACAAAAAGAAACTAAGAGGTACAAGAAGAAACAGTGAGCAACCAGATGAAACAATTAGGAAAAATGAGAGATAAAAAGAAAGAATAAGGGATAATGAGGGACAAGAAGAAACAATGTGGAACAGAGAGGAACAAGAAGAAACAATGTGGAACAGAGAGGAACAAGAAGAAACAGTGTGGAACAGAGAGGAACAAGAAGAAACAGTGTGGAACAGAGAGGAACAAGAAGAAACAGTGAGGGACAGAGGCGGGCCTGTAGGTCAGATCATCCCCAGCATCCCGGAAGCAAGGCAGGGAGGGAAGTAGGGGAGAGAGAGGTAGTTTAGCAGGCCTCTCTCTCTCTCTCTCTCTCTCTCTCTCTCTCTCTCTCTCTCTCTCTTGTTATTTCACTCATAGCTTACACTCACTCACTCACGCACGCTCTCGCACACTCACTCATTCGGTATTTCACTGAATTCATTCATTCTGTTTCACTCACAATTGTACTCTTGCAGTCCACAGAGATACCCATAAGTAGCTTCCATTCCTATGTCACTCCTTAATGACCTTCATTAAGTTTAAATTGAAAAAGGTTTAGAATTGTATATATATAGTTTACGTGTAGGTTTTTAAATAAATAGCATCTATTGTTATTTCATCCCATATATATTCCGTATCACACGAATTACAAAACTAACCATATTGTTTCATTATTGTCATATCCATTCATACCATATATGCCCATTCCTGACCTTCATTAAGTCCACCCTTCATCTGTCTTCTCTTTCATTGCTCTGTCTTGTCCTCTACTGACTTGATTTGTCATTTCCTTTCTTTTCCTTCCCCTACGCTTCTCTGACCTCCCTTCCCCTTGGTGTTCTTTACTGGTTTGCTCTTACTCTGCTGTGTCCTGGTATAATCACTTCAGTTTTTCAGCCTTTCCTTACCTCTCTTGTCTTACTCTTCCCTCCCCTTCTCTTACTTTACTTGCCAGTCCTTATTTCAGTGTGGGATGTATCACTTCGCAGAGAGAAGGATAAATCAGTGTACCCTTAAGCTAATCCAAAGAAAACCAGCAACCACCCAGCCTCCCCAGCCTAGAAAACAAACCCAGACACCGATTAGACCGGAAAGGGGGCACACTATAAAGGAAAGTAATAAGAGTACAATTGGCAAGAAGCAACTCAAGAAATAAGAGATGACACGAGACGCCCCTTCCTCCTGTCAACCCACAGTGGTGATTTATTTTGGTGACTGGTGGCCACTTGTTCCAAGGAAAGCCTTCATCAAACTGGGCTGTCATTCCTTGTAAATTCTGTAATGCCTCACAACAAGATACTCATAACAGGTCCATCTCAGGGATTTTGGTTCCGGTGTAGCAGTAGCCGGTAACAGCGATTGAATATGATGGTAATGTATGTTTAATAAAATATACACTGTAGAATTGTAGATTAAACGCTGTATGAGTTGAGGGAGTGTTTCGTGAAGACTATAATAGTATTATTGCCTTCCCCCCAAATACCAGCCCCACCCATGACGTCAATAATATTATAATAAGATTACCGACTGACTATAAGTTACACTTTTTTATAGCGGTGACCTCATCCCAGAAAATACGGCCCACGGTGGTACAATTTCGTCACGGGTTGTGTCGGCAAGTTTCGATCGGTGAGTGGCGTTGATAGTTCTGTATATAATTGATAAAATACCTCCATTACTCCTTACTTTCCAATTTTAGCAAGATGGGTACCTTTTAGTACGGTCCGAATAATGAAAATGTGAGTGAATGAAGGTGCGAAAATTCTTAAGACGAAATGGTATCGGTACGAAACATCCGACCAGTGCAACCATTCCATACCGGATAAATTTCTACTCAATGAATACATGAATAAATACATGAAAATAATCCTTCATGCTTATTTTAGTTTAGTTTGAAATATAGTTAATGAACGAGAAATGAAATATACAAATAAAGATAATAGTGTTGTTGTTTTGTGAGGGTGACCGAGGTAATTATTATATTTTATTCAAGTTTTCTATTGTATGAATACGTGAATAGTTACATAAAAATAACTTCTCAATTAAATATAATAGTTAATGAAATAGATAATAATTATAATAGTGTTGTTGTTGTTGTTGTTGTTGTTATGAGGGGTAACTGAGGTAAAGAAGGATAATCAGCAGGCCAGGCAGGTCGACCATTGCCACTACTACTATACCGGCCCTTCCTTCCAAGATGCTGCATTTATCACATCGTCTGAGGCCTCATGTAGCATCTAAGGTACAGTCACGTACATTAATAAGTAATACAGATTGGGGTTGAACATTTGAACACTACAGAAACTTCACCAAACGAGTAAATTCCCATGGAGATCTAATTATGTATGGATGTATTTATATGTTTATTTATTGTTCCTAATTATGTATGGATGTATTTATGTGTTTATTTTTCGTTTCTAATTTAGCTTGGTAGGTTATTTGAACCACACACCTGTTAGATACATATATGTTAGGATATTAGGGCTCGGGAATGAAATAGTGTAAAATAATAAGGGTAAATATTGAATGAATTATCGTTATTGAGTGTTTTTTCTACCTTTATTACCCACTTCTTTAACTTAGACCATTCTAAGACTAACCTAAGCTCGACAGCATCAGACGGTAAAAATTTACAATAGTGCCTCCAAGTTTGTTTTTTTTGTTTTTTTGGTGAAATGTTTTACAGCCACTAACCCACCTGACCTGACCTAACCCTAACAACCTTCGGTCCTAACCCTGACAACCTTCGGTCCTAACCCTGACAACCTTCGGTCCTAACCTTAACAACCTTCGGTCCTAACCTTAACAACCTTCGGTCCTAACCCTAACAACCTTCGGTCCTAACCCTGACAACCTTCGGTCCTAACCTTAACAACCTTCGGTCCTAACCTTAACAACCTTCGGTCCTAACCCTGACAACCTTCGGTCCTAACCTTAACAACCTTCGGTCCTAACCCTGACAACCTTCGGTCCTAACCTTAACAACCTTCGGTCCTAACCCTGACAACCTTCGGTCCTAACCTTAACAACCTTCGGTCCTAACCTTAACAACCTTCGGTCCTAACCTTAACAACCTTCGGTCCTAACCCTGACAACCTTCGGTCCTAACCTTAACAACCTTCGGTCCTAACCCTGACAACCTTCGGTCCTAACCTTAACAACCTTCGGTCCTAACCCTGACAACCTTCGGTCCTAACCTTAACAACCTTCGGTCCTAACCTTAACAACCTTCGGTCCTAACCCTAACAACCTTCGGTCCTAATCCTAACATGAAATGTTATATTGTGACGAAACTAAATACGAGCACCAACTTAAACCTTCATGACGGTATTGTATATATAATTAACTATTATGTTTGCATATTGACATTAAAATGTATTTGGAGGCGTGCTTATAAACTTATACCCATCAGACTACCGGGACCTAACCTGGGCACACTAACTTACCTGGAAATAATCGTGATAAAGTACAATAAATGACTGGGGCAAAATACTGGGACCCTGCCGGATTTGGCAACACTGATGTAAAATGATAATTCTTTCAATAAATACCTATTATGTTTATATGGATGCAATTCCTAGTGTGGATTATGACAACTAAGTAAATTTGTGTTTTATTTTATTTTGTTATTTTTGTCAGATAATTAGTAATACAGGTTGTATAATATGTTTATATAGATACATTTCCTGGTGTGGATTATAACAACATTGCACATTAATATTTACCTGCCATCCAGCAATGTTAAGACACAACTCACTCAGAAAGGACATTGTTTGAAGGTTGTGGGAAATGGGAAAAGTACGGTATGAAAAATCGCTAACTAACGTTAGGTAAAAGTTAAGTTGAGCCACAGAATTGGTAATCACATATTCTTCCTAAACATTTTTGGATAATCCTTCATTCCCAGTTTTTAATTATTGAAATAAAAAAAAAGACACTACATTTTGACTATGATTGACATCCTCCCTCCCAAGTTTGCCTTGGTTAGGTTCTGGTAATTTGTCCCAGCCCAAATTAGGTTAGGTCAAGTCAAGATGACTCTAGAACATAATTATTATTGATATTGATTATTTAATGCTTTACTTCCTTTACCCCTCATTCTAGTCTCTTGGGCACTGTCACCTTTATATAGGCATAAAAACAAGAAATAATGGATGAAAAAAAAATGAAAATAATAAAAAAATTGTGTTTCTCATTTCTGTGGCTCAGTTTAAACTTTGTAAAATACTAAAAGAACAGTTTTATGTCGGATCTAGCCTAGTTTGGCTGAACATAACATAACCTAAGCATATTTGTAATGGTCAGCAGTATTTAAAAACCATGAAAAACAAAAGAAATGACAAGTTAAAAAACACAAAAGTAATTGTAACTACGGCACTGTATTGTGCATCCGTTTCATAATCTTGTCCAATCTAACATTGAGTTTTTTAGATAATACGTATATATTCATATAATATGCATGAAAAACTAAAATATTGGTATATGTAAGTACATTACTGATTTTCGTATCAGGTTACCCGGTGTGGTGCTGGGCGACGGTTGCAGTCCACACAGAGCGGTGGTGGTGGTGGTGGTGGTGGTGGTAAGGCCCTTATTGCTGTAGCAGGAACAACATCACTTGTGGCTGGAGTTGTCTCCTATTCTGCTTGGAATGATGACAACAGGAAGGTTAGTCATCTCTCATGATAATTCCAAGTTCATAATGAATATTTTAAAGATAAAAGTTGCTTCTTTTAGAGATTCAGTATAGGAACCTTTCCCGGAGAATATCACTTTGTTATGCTGATGCTTTCATTACTTGCAGGAAGTAAAAATGGCTTTGAAATAATTACATTAAATTCTAAGGTTTATAAATTATTGAAAACGAGGGAAATATTATGCCTTTATAGTAAATACAATAGTTGTATGGTTGTACTTCATGGGTAGCATAAAGAAGGGCACACTTTTCATCAGTTCCATCATTAACATCTTCATAATGGGCTCTGTTCCTGAACAGACATAGGAATACTAGAAGACTATATCTGTCGAGTCAAGATTTCTTTATATTTAAATAGTAATAGTATTGTAAGAATTCAGCTCTTAATTACCTTCTAACACTGACCCCAATCCCTAGCCAGGGTGTAATTGACTCATGGATTGATTTTCTTTGTAATGCAGAGTGTGGAGGGAACTTTGCCAGGCTCCAAGTACCTGCTGAATGCTATCCTGGGACCAGTGGTAGATTATCCAGCCTCCAAGCCTCTCAAGCCAGATGTAGGTCTGGTGAAGAAGAGACTGGAGCGAGAGAAGAAGAAAGAGGCAGAGAAGCAAGCTACCAAGGAGGTTTCAGATGAGGAGGCCAAACTTGGTGCGTTAATTTGATACAGCAGGATATATTTTAAGGGGGAAATGTAATGTATTGTGGACAAAATGGAGCTTCCCTAGGACTGAGCAATTTTAACAAAACAGACCCCTCACTCAAACCTTAATCTAATTTGTTTCCTGGTATAATATTCCCCGTATAAAAGTATAATATCAAAGATACTTTGACATTTTTACTATTAAGTTTAATTTTCCAACTGAAGGGGACCAAATTTAGTAGTAAGTCTGAAATATATGCTTTAGATAGCATACATTGGCAATAAGGTGGAATCTCAGAATTTAAAGAAATCAGAAATTCAGATTAGTTATAAAGGCTAGACCCCCTATTGTTCCAACTTATGGAGGTTGTTCTGTACCAGAATAGCTACACTACAAATGTCACTGGATCATCCTTGGAAAGACTCGTCTTTTACAACCCTGCTTTTGATTCCTGGCTTATGCTTCCTTACCTTTGCTTTCAGATAATAGTGCAGTTAAGTAATACAAAATAGACTATGCAGTACCTGTATGTCCTTCATTTTGATTGCAAACCCTCTTAACTATATGAAGTATTGTAGAGGTCAGGGCTTGGCTCACTTCTAACTTTGACCATTAGTGCCAAAGCATGACCTTCCCTTCTATCTGGTTTTTCACAGTCAAAAGGAACATGTAGGCCTAAGGCTTTAATTTATACAAGTTGAATATTGGCCAAAAAAGGCAATTATTATAGTTAATGATTGACCAATTTTTAATTTATACATATTTGGCCCTAATTGCCCACCATTCTTGTGATGGTCCAGTCAGAGTGTTGGGGGATTCCTCTCTCTAACAACCCAAACTGTTGCACCGCCAGATGCCTAATTGCATTAAAAAATCAATCAATCAATCTTTCTAACAATGACCCCACTAAAGGTTCAAATAGCTTCCTCAAGCTGGACTCCTTACCTGTCATGGGTCCTGCACTGGAACTAGAACCTCCCCACCCATTGAAAGAGGGAAATGCGATATTGATGATGATGGTCAACAACATACTGCAACTCTAAAATGAAGGCATACTGTACAGCATAGAAGGAAAGATATAATTAAGCTTAACATTGTTGTGTCTTCATAAGTTATTGCTGAGGTAAGGCTTTTAGAGTCTTGTGAATAACTGTTGTTTTATGTTTGACTAACTATTAGATGCCACCAAAACGAGTCAAGGTAGCGGTGAACTTGAGGGTGGTGTGGTTACACCAGCACTTGTGTCCAGCAATGAAGGGGAGAGTACAAGTTCCATCTCTGATGTTGCTGCCCAGAATGAAGCAAGTAAGATATATCATAGATTCTTTATTTGTCTTGTTTCCTGTCATGCTCTAGGTTAACTGCCTGATGCACATAAGGGAACATTTTGCGTTTTGTGCTCCAAACAAACTGAAAAGCTTGTGAACATAAGGCTTAGAAGGAAGTATGTGAGCAGCAAGTGTGCTGGGCTAGTAACTTAAAGGACTGGAGATCGAATGCTGACAGAAGAGTGGCTAAGATTATATCTTCCAAATTGAAGAAAACCTGGAGAGGTGTTAAAAAAATGTAAATTACCATATTTTCGTAAGTAATATGGGAAGTAGAATGAGTTTGTCAAGCAGTACCAGGAGAGAATAAAAGAGTGGCTCAAGATAAAGAGATGGTATAGGAGAGGGGATGGAATAATAAATGAGAAGACTTAAAAAAAGTTGTGCATGTTCATTTCAGTTAGTCAATGTTCAGGGCCTAACTCACTTCAAAAGTTGAGGGGGAGGGGACAGTATTGATATTAGGGTTGCTAGTTGTGGTGAGCCAAACAAGCCTATACAATTATGGCAGTGCTACTATATCCCAAACAAGTTTCTCAAGACTGAAGAATAGATAACAAGAAACACAGGATCCACTCCTGCCTTTATTTATAAAGAAACAAGTACATGCTGTGTTGTTTTAATTTCTTTAGATTACAGATTAGCCATGAACCACCAAGATTCACACACTATTATAAGGGGAGTGTCCAGACTGGTTAAATTCTGGCCCAGTGATGATACTGAGTCTAGTTACGTACTAATGAGCCCCAAACAAGGCAGCAGGGTCATTTATTGTTGCTGAAAATTGGATGTGTGCCAGACTTGTCCAATTCAATACTCATCCTTTGAGTAAACACTGGTAAATGAATTTGTCCGTAGGTAATGGTTTCTGCATTCAGTGTGTTCTCATATTTTCATAAAAGAATAGTGGCTCAAAAGTTAGGGGGGAAATGTCTCCCCTGCCCTCCCCATAAGGTGTGCCCTTGATATCTAAAAATCATAACATTAAAGGAAAATATAAACTATCAACAATTTGTCCTTTAAATTTGATGGGAGTTTGTACTATATTGGTGATAAATGATATTTCTGTTATGGTTGCAGCACCAAGTGAAACCAGTACCGTGGTAGAGCAATCTTCAGGTGATGCCAGCTCCACCCAGGGACCATCAGGTGAGGAAATATCTTATTCCATAATCTGCCTACTTTCTCTATCACTCTCCACCTCAGTATCATAGCAGCTCCATATGATCAAACCTTTATTTTGATCATATAAGTACATGGAGGAGGATGATAATGGGAAGAGCTGTATTATTTTGTACACTGTTTCAGATGTATCTGATCTTGAGTCGAGAATGGCATCGGGAGAAGTAACAGAAGATGTGGAGAATGCTTCCTTGAGTCAAGCATTGGATGATATCGCATCTTTAGCTCAGAAGGAGGTCACTGCGGCTCTTACTGTCGCAGAAGATGCAGCTAGTGTCATCAGACAACATGCTGAGAAAGCTTACCAGGCCATTGATGCTGGCTTAGGCAAGGAGCAGTTGTTTGATGCTGTTGCTGAACTTTCCAACAAGCGAGCAGAAGTAGTCAAGGCAGCTGAAGATAAACTAGCTGAAGCTGGGTGAGTTGAAACTCTAACCTAGTGTACTGTTATTATCATATCATCATCAATCAGAAATAATATTCCATTTTTCCTAATTAATTCACAAGGTGTACAATAGTTACATGTAATCCATAATAACCTTTGTCAATTTTCTGGATTATGTATATTTTCCTTTCAAACATTGTATCAAAACTTATTTGAGTACTGGTTATTACTTATTAGTAAAAATAACTGAGGTTTCCATATAGACTAGGCCTATACACTGTGTAAACAGTACATTGAATGACATTCTTAAAAATTAATGGTGTTTTAATAATTTTTGTGGAGGAGGTTATGTCTGAAAATCTAACAATTGTGAAACTAAAAATTAGTCTGCTTAAGTATAACATTATTATGGAAAAATTTACTTTTTATAATGTGATTAAATTGCCCCAGTTTGTAATAATATATGTAATGAAGCTTTTCCACTGTCAAACAGAAAAGTTATTGAGGAATTAAGTGCCCAGATTGAAAATGGGCTGTCTTCAGGACTTACAAAAGCCAACAAAAATTTGATTGTTGCTGAAGAGAGACTGGGAGATTTGAAGTATGCTATACAGAACATCAAGACTCTAATCACAGAAGCTGAGAGAGATAGCAAAATTGTCAGTAAGTATTATGTGAAGAATATTATGTTTTTTACTTTTAAATATTTTATTCCATGACAAGGGTAATATTACTGTTATAGTACCAGTATATCAACTGATAGACCCCCTGAACCCCAAGTTATGAATTGTGTTTTTCAATATCAGAGTGATATATTGATGTGCTGCCTTTCTTCATCAAAATAGTAGGCTCAGGCTTACTGCTTTCAATGCAGTTGTTACCATTAACTGTGCATGGGATTTGGTGCTTTGAATGGTATGTTGTGGAAATACCAGTTAGTGTTGGGTTGTAGTATAGTGATTGGAGCTTGCCAGTTAATCCTTGTCACACAGCAGTAGTTTTAAATTCAAATGTATATTACTTTAACCTTATATAACACTTCATCTCAGGTAGCTACCGGGATTTGGTAGATGCTGGCCGTGAACAGTTTGAGTCTGAAGTTCGATCACTTTTGCCTGAGGTAAAGCTGGGTGAAACAAGTGACAAGCTGACTCCTGATGAGCTGAACCTTCTCATTGCCCATGCTCACCGCAAAGTTCTCCAGTTGCAAAAACAAATTGCCCATCAGCAGGTAATGCAACAACTTGTGCTTTTCTTCTGACTGTATGAAAGCAATCTACTCAGTTATCAGTGTAAATTGATGGACAAAAAATATTGATTATTTACTGGATAATAAAGTAGGATGTGAACTATTATAGATTAATGTGCTCCACCTCATGTCATTCTCTTTAGTGCATATATCACTGTTGATAAGACTAAGCAATTTTTCAGTCCCCTTTTTCACTTCTCACCAATGGTCCCGTGACCTGTCTACCTTGCTCTGCTCTCTCTTATCTCCCTTTCCAAGCCCCCCCTAACGGAAACCGCCTTGACGTGGAGGGGGGGCTTGTGTATCTCTTAGACCTGGCGAGCTAGACTAGAGGGGGCTCCGGCCCCTGCTCTGCCCCGATTTCGGGGAGAGAGGGCTTCCCATGCTAGGAAGGTCACTAGTGAGAGACCAGACTAAATGGTTCCCATCTTTCAGTTCTTCAACTGTCCCTCCTTTCTTTTTATTTCCTTCCTGCTTGCTGTCACACCTCTCTATCACCTTTTTCTGGCGCTATAGGACCTCGATATTGCGGTGCCTAATATTCATAAATCAATCGATCCTTTTCCAAGCTTCCATGTTTACATATCAGTGTTCACAGATTTTTAGTATTGTTATTGAAGTTCCTCAAGCTGTCTGGCCGAGCAGCCCCGAGCTCCTGAGGAAGGCCATGGCCTGAATAGGGTTTTCCCACAGTGCCCTCAGAGAGTGTATGTTGTGTTGTTGGCAAGTGTGGTTGTGTACATTGCAGTCTTCCATAATGTGTTTAATAGAATGGGGTGCTGTGTTGCATCCTGGACAGGTATCTATAATAGCTCCATCCAGCTTCTTCTGATATGTCAGAAGGGCTGGGTGGTGGCAGCACTGCAGCCTGGCCAGGTGGAATGGAGGATTCAGATGGGTGGATGTTAGAAGGTCGTGCATCCAGCTGAGTGCTGTTTTTGAGTGTTTGGATGGACTGATAAGTGATTTTTTATTATGGATATGATTCTGGAGACTGGTTTGGGGTGGGTAGGGTGTAATAAATTATAGTATTTATGTATGCTATCGTGTACTGGGTGTTGTTTTGATGTTCTTTGGCATGTGTGGGTGTTTTGCCATGTAGTGTAGTGGATGGTGAGGGTTTGTGGAGGCTGCAGCAAATGTTAGTGTGCCTCTCATGTCAAGATGATCCTTGATTATGAGGACTTTGGTTTCATGGTGTTATTGGTCTGTAGGTGTGGTAGCTGTGCAGCCTGTGATTATCTTTAGGGCTCTATTCTGTATGGTCTGAAGGGTGTTGATGTGAGTCAGTGAGGTTTGAGGCCCAGACAGGGCTCGCATAATCCATCACTGATCGGATATATTGTTTGTACACTGTGGTTGTGGTTTCTTTGTTGTATCCATATATTGTGCTGGCAAGTGATCTGAGGGCTTTAAGTCTCTGCATGTAGTTATTTGTTTTTGATGGTGAACCAGGCATTAAGTGTGTTGAAGTAGGGTTGGTGGATGTGAGTGGCTGTGTCTGCATTTTTGTGTGTAAATGGGAGTGTTATGTCGTCTGCATAGTAGACTATTTGTATATGTGGCGCCTTGGGTGTTAATAGGTCATGCATGTATAAATTGAAAAGGTGGGTGAGAGAACAGAACCTTTGGTGACACCATTGGTGAAACTTTTAATGTTAGATGACTGACCATCAAATTATGTCTCTTGCTGTCTGTAATGTATTTTACAGTACTTACTAGTGATATGTATATGATATTTTAGTATAGAGATTACTCTTAGTCGACAGTGTGCTGGTAATATTTATTAGTTTGGGTTGTTCAGTGTCTGTTCAATTAATGCTGTAAACATAACTTCCCTTTCCATGCATACCAGGTGGAACAGGAGGTAAGTGCATTAGTATCAAAATATTATAATAATCAACTGGGTCTTGCACACATAAAGCAAGGAAATAGTTATACAGTACATACAGTTGTAATTTTAGTCTTGCTTCTTATTGTAGTCAGGTACTGACAGAATTTTATTTATAAGGAATGATATAATGATACAGTATAACTTTCTGCATATAGATTATACATTGTCTACTAAAAAAATGATATTTTCATTACTGTGCTTGAAATATAGGATGTTGGCTTTGAATGCTTGCTGCATTAGTTCCAGTTACCTAAATATTTGATGATAAAAAGTAACAAAACTGTAGAATGCACAATTTTCTACCTAATAAAATGATTTTCCAAGAAATATAAAACTACTGTACAGTCCTGCAATAACCATATTTTCATTTATTCACCAGATGATGGATGCAATAACCATATTTTCATTTATTCACCAGATGATGGACCATGACCGCTTCAAGGATGCTATGAACAAGCAGCGTGATGAGGACGGTAAGCTGCACTTGGCCAAGCTTGAGGCTGAGCTAGAGCGACAGAAGCAGCTGCTTGAGGTTGAAAACAAGTAAGTGGTGTTAGCAAATTCCAAATTATAATAACCCTTGGGTTATATAAATTTTCCTGTGTGTTTCATATCATCATCTATTAGCACCGGTATTGGTTTATTATTTTAGAAAGAAGCCATTATTATATAAGTTATGGAATAGTTATTAACCTTGAATATCATTTGTGTTTCCATCTTAAAAAAAAATTATATTATAGAGAAAAAGTTTAAATTATCAGCTGTAAATGAGGATTTTTATATTGTTCATACAGGTACAACTGATGAGGCTCTAAGGCATAAACATTATTCACCACTACATTGGTTTAAATCTAAGCTCCATCAACAGGGTTTATTCATTGGAGTGCTGTTTTTTGCTCACTCACTACTATTGTACCAGCTAAAAGGATGATCATTATAAATATTGTGCTGCAGGGTGTCACTTGTTATGGTGACACTGTCATGCTGAAGCAGCAAGCAAGTAACCAAAAACCATCCCTTTCTCTGGTCTGTAGAACTTGTTGTAAAGACAATTGCTTTGGGTTATTGGATAGGGATCTTCTGAGTAGAGCTCTTGGTTGGAGTCCCCCACTGAGTAGTCATGCTTAGATAGCTTGGCTGCCCTTCATCCTTGGTCCCTTACATTCCTGAGTTTACATGTTGCTTTTATAATGATGTAAACTGATGCTAATTGTGACAAGCACTTTTGCCCTTTTAAGGCAGGCACATAGAAGTCACTAGTAGCAGCAGGAGATTATTTTGTATATTACTCAGCATTTTACAGCTTTGTTGACACATACTGGACTGGTAAACTAAAATATTATATAATTGCATTGATAGATTAATGTTTCATAATTAAAAGTTATGTGTAGAGACTGTTTGGGTCTTTAAAAACAGTATCAGGCAAACTGGCGTATTCTAGTTAGGTGTGTTTACATTGTATATTCACCCTTGTCATACATAAATTGTTGTTGAAAAATGAAATCTTGTTTTTTAATTATTATCCCATTTTTCACAGACGTAGGGTGTTGCAGCTGCGAGATGAACTGGAGGGAGAACTTCGAACTCAGTTGAAGCGACAGGCTGCTGCCCATAGTGACCACCTGGCAGATGTTTTATATGTTCAAGAAAAGGAATTGGAAACAAAGTAAAATATGGTTCAATGTGTTGTATAAGAAAAATACTATTATATGCATAAATGAATATGCAGTTTTTTACTACTGTTGAATAAAATCATTTTTTTTTTAAGTTGTAATGAGTTTGTAGTATGTTTTTTTCATATATTGCTATATACTATCTTGAAATCCAACTATCTATCTCTCTTCTCAGGTGGACAGATCTTCTTCAGGATCAACTGAGTTCTGAAAAGGACAAGTACTTATCATCTCTGGCTCGTGTGTTGGGACAACTGGAGGGTCTGAAGGTGTGTGGTTTTCACTTTCAGTTATGTGTAAGCCTTAAATTTTGAATAGAAGTCTATGCTGAATTTGCTCTATTATAAGTGTTAGGTGGAAATACTTGTAGCCACCCCACCCAGGTTCTGGAAGACTTAAATAATTGCCTGGACCTCCCACCTCTCTCTCTCTTACACACACACCCAGGGCAGACAACCTTTTTAGGGCGGAAGCTGGATGAGACTTTTTGGAGCAGGCCGCGGGCTGGAGTGACAATCGAGAACCCCAAAGTGGCTTTGTACAAGAATATTATTGAAAAACATACAAATTTGTGAGATGGTTTGGCGACATTATTCATTAAAGAATTATATTGGTAAACATACAATTTAGCGTGATAGTTGGTGCTGCTTGAATTGAAAAATGTTTCAATGTCTTATTCAATGGATGAGGTTCACAACAGAAGAATATCATTGAAGTGGTGGTCTAAGAGTCAAGAGCCAAGGAGAGATTTGAGTGTACTTCATTTTGGAGAAGAGCTGTAGAATTGCCTAACAGTACCTGCCGGTTTTTGGCATTTTTAACATTTTGGATGGAGTTTCGTGGGTCAGATTATTGTTGTGGGCCGAATTTGGCCCCCAGGCTGGATCCAGGTTATCTGCCCCTGCACACCATTGTTTACTCTTTACATATCATTTTCTTTCTGTCATTTAGGGCATCAGGACAGCCCCAGCAACACAACACATGTACATATCACATTTATGGTCATATTCATAATCATATATACCAGTTATATCTCAGTCAACCGGAGTTACTGGTAAACAATTTTTGTATATCTCGTCACTCAAGAAGATGGACCTAACTCAGGAATTCAAGAACTGTTTAAGATGGCCCTTAATTTTCAAGCTACATTTTGTTGCTTCAAAAGTCATCTTTTCTGCAAATATATATGGTATATTTCTATTTTATATTTCATCAGCAGATTCATGTAGAATTCCAATTTGCTCCAGTGAAATGCCTCGCTCACACTCATAAAAACAGTGTCCAACCTTTTACTCCTAACATGATACAATTCAGCAGTTGTCTTGACAGAAAACTTAATTAAATACTGTAGATGTTTTTGTTATCCAGTTCCTCCCTGTGGAACCATTTACAACCTTGCAACAACAATTTCATTTAACTCCTGATCAATAGATTGGATTTTAGTTAATGCACTTGTACTTATGCAAGAGTATTATTGGGTACAGCAAAAAAAACATAGACCTAATATTTTTATCCATATCCACACCTATCTATCCTTTTTCTGGTTTGCTATAGATTGGTGCTTCCACTACAATTACCACAGTCCCTTTGGAATTGTTGTGTTAAAACACTGAATTTTATTACTTTATATTTTACAGAAAGGCCTAGTTGAGCGAGCTGATGTAGACAAAGCTGCTTATGCTGCCAGAGAGATGTGGTTAGCATGTGAATCCTTACGCAATGCTCTCAGGTGACACAAGTTTCAAGATTTTAAGATTTTGTTTGTGATTCAATGTAAAGGAATAACTATAGCTTATGCCAGTGGTATGCAAGTAATATATAGCATCACTTAGTAAGTACGGTATTGATTATGGCTTGTTAAGTGTTATATTTTTGCATACAGCACTTGAACAGTGCATCACTCAAGTTATGTAAAGTACTGTACATTGATAATATATTTCCAAATCAGAAATTCTGGAGATGGTGCCATAACATGGGAAGAACAAATGAAACCACTCAACGAGCAGATCTCTGCGATAAAAGCGGCTGCAGGTTTGTATGCTTGTTTGTTTGTACTGTAATTGACTACAGTATGCCATTATTTGTTTATTATTTTTGTTTTTGTTTTGTATGTTCTTAGAGCCCATTATCAAGGCCCAAGCCAAAATCTGCCCACACAAACACATTATGTGTAAGCTATTACATTTACATGTTATACCCGCTATCCACTACACATTTATTAATTCTAAGGGTAGAGCCTGTTTCGAGGTAGAGTTAGACTATATGAGTTGGAAATGTGCAGTAGAGCTTTCTGTGCCTGGATTTAATCATACTGGCTCATAGAGAGGGGTATGGAGGTGATTGAAATCAATGAGGCATAAACATTTCCTATGCATATTTTCTGCATATGCTCAAGAGTTTTCCTTTCATATTTTGCACATTTTAACATTTTGAGGGGCTTATTAGCCTCTATATAGACTCTCCAGTGATGCTATCACAGGTAAGGTGGAAGTAAGTCTACACTGAATACAGAAATTAATGGTTTTCTCCTTCAGGAGAGGGTAACCCATATGTAATAGCTGTCGTGGATTCTCTGTCTGCTGAGGCACAAGAAAGAGGAGTACTCACTGAGGAGGCTCTGAGGGAACGTTTCATCAAGGTGGAAAGAATCTGCAAACGAGTCTCAATGATTGGAGATAATGGTGGCTCATTGATAAGGTAACTACTGTTGGAAATTAAGTATGAATCATACTTGATGTACTGACAAATATCTAAAGACCCAAGAAATTGCATAGATTCTTGTCTTCTGGATTTTTGTTGCTACAGTAGTTATATATCTTTCTGATAGCTGCAGCTGGGAGATATCACCTATTCCAGTTACTGTTTATGTTTTTCTCAACACAACATATTACACTAAGCTACACAAATCCCATGTGAAAGATATACTAAGAGTAGGAAGTTAATTGTCCTTTTGGGATGTATAGGTAAGCCCCAAATAGAGCCTTACCTAACAAGGTCAGGTTATTACTCTTCTGCTTTGGCCAGCCCTTATGTGGGGTTTCTATAATAACAGTCCATATAAATGAACTTATAATAGAAGTATAGTTACAGTACTGTTCTTTATTTATGAAAGCCAAGGTTTTTTATTTAGTTGCCATTAACTCTGTTTGCTACATTGATATTGTAAAATATGTATTAACGATTTTTTTTGTTTTTTTCAGATACTTTTTGTCATACATACAAAGTTTCTTTATTCTTAATGCATTTGAATATATGCCTGGAAATGAAGTGCGTAATGAGGAGGTGCCAGTGGATTCTCTTTCCACCTACGACATCTTGGCAAGAACCAGGTAATAATGTATAAGGCTCATGCCAATTTTTCATTTTTTAATCACAACAGTATACATTGGCTGAACGTGCTAAGATAGAGGAATATATATTTATGAAAAGAATTCTGTAGATAACAAAATAGTTAATATAATAAACAACATTCAAGAGTGGTTTGAAGTGTTTGAGTCCACTTAAATGTAAATCCTATGATACCAAGGTTAGTCATTCGTGCTCTAATGTTTCTTCTAGTGTTCAGGGTTTTTTTCCTGAATGTTTTTTTAAATTTGTGTTTCATTATATATTAGACACTTCACATGGAATTTAAGTTTATATGCAAATCATTCATGAGATGATATTTTAGCCCTTTTATTTCTCCTTTCTTGGATTGGAACAAGATCTTATAGATAAATCATTGATTATCTTGAGCAATAAATAGTTAATAATTTATTAACTGTAATAATATCTGGATGGCTGTGAAATATATAATTTTATTTTATTTTGCCAGTCTATCCAATGAAGAATCTCTTAATATATTCATGACTGTACAGTATTTTACTGCTTTTCTAGATACTGTCTGGACAAAGATGACCTGACCCTGAGTGTGAGATATATGAACCTGCTGCGAGGAGAACCACGTAATGTTGCCAGTAGCTGGCTGAAGGAGGCCAGGCTTACACTGGAGACACGCCAGGCTGCAGATGCTCTCTTGGCACATGCTGCTGCCACTGCTGTCAAGGCTCTTTGAACCTCTTATTACAGGAGTCACTGACAGCCACTCCAGTGAATTAGGCTACTGTTAATAGCAGGCTCATGTTTGGTCATATGTCATACTGGATATTCAGTAGAATCATAGTCACAAGTTCCTCCTTTCTTACATTCAGCTACAACATGATCATGTGGCTTTGGTTTGGGACTTAGATACACTATCTCATTGCCTCATAAGGTTCAGGCTGATAATTTTACAGCAACATGAACTGGGGATGAAATGTTAATTATGTAGTAGTTCCAAAGCCATTGCCTTTGGATGCAAGCTGGGAGGAACTTTGGACTACGTTTGCACATGATATCACTTTGTGTGCTCCATCCACTGGTTTTCCAAACTCTGGTAATTAAGGTTGTAAAAGATAATATGGGGGTTTAGTTTAGTGTTCCTTAAGGAATATATAGAACTCAAAATTTCAGCATGCTGGTCCCTCCATCCACAAGAAGAGTAAGTGCAGTATATCTATGTGATAAAATATGAAGAGTATGCACTTAAAAATTCGAATGGAATATATATGTTACATTACTATTAAGAACTAAAAAACTAAAATATGAAAATTGGCATTCCTGATTTATGTTTAAATAATTTAATGTTATACAGAAAATCTATGCATCTTAAGTGTCAAATTTTGCATTTAACCTTATACCGGTAATGTGGTTTAAATTTATAGCCATGGGTAGCAGCTCTGAATGTGACTGTTCTGTAAAGTATAAAATCTTAGATCTTACTGAAAATCATCTTTTTTTTTATATGTATATTTTGCCAAGTTTGATTGAGTACATAATTTGTACTGTATGTACAGTACTATGCAAAAGTAAATGCAGTAATATTGTACTTTTCAAACATGTATTGATATCACTGAGTATTTGTTATCCATTATGCAAACCCACATAATTCTCTACTTGTGTGTTGAGGAAAGTGAGCAGAGAGTTAACAGTACAGTGTACATAAAGAACTGATTGTTCAGCCCACAGCTCCCAAGATTCTACTGAGGTTGTTGTCCTATAATGTACTCCAGGAATGGAATGCAGCCACCCTGAGGCAGAAACTTGTCATTGTTATCATACACCTTTACAAAGTTAGTGGTAAATTGGTGATAGTACTGTATCAAATGTGCCCTGATTCCTAGCTGCCAAAATTTGTTAATATGACATCTGGTTAACCAGCTTCTTGGATTTGGGTACAATATATAATTATTCAGCAATCATTGTTGAGGTGTGTGGTATGTAAATAATGTTCATAGATATTATGTAAAAGATCAATCTTTAACAATGAAAATGTAACCTTTTTATAGTTGTTTGTATTTTGCACACCAAACATAATTTTTAACAAGATGGGTACCAAGGGACACTTAATTAGGTTCCAAAGTAGCCATTGTCCAGATTAGGTCATGTTGGTTCTACCCATAACAATTAAATTTTTACAGCTGTACTTCCCTCTTATTGCTAAGTATTAATACATAATTATGTTATATGGCAGAAAACAAATCTACATATAATAGCAGCCAGAGTTTTCTTAAAGAATTACTAAGGACAGGAAACGCTTAGAGGCAAAGGTTTGTGAGAAGAGTTTATCTTTCTAAAATGAAAAGAGGGCATCATTACTATTGGAAAAAAATAGTTTTCAGAGATGTTTCAGTGAGATAAGGAAGAATTATAAGGGTCATTGCAGTTGGCATGGCTAAAAAAAAATTTGGTGACAATTCCACCTCATCAATACCACCTCCTATTTCACCGTATGATACTTCTGACAAGGAATATATTATACCATTGAATTTTGCAGTAGAGAATAGATTTGAAGATTGGCAATGACAATATTATATTATAACTGATACAGTATGTTAAATTCCTGCATAACTGATCCACTCCTCTTCAATGATGACTTAATTGCTATCGGTATAATAATTAAGGTCATCAAAGTTACAAATACATACATAAATACTATTATGGTATGTATGGAGATTAGTTTGAGTTAATTTTTTCTTTGAAGATCAGTTACACAATACAGCAATTCCCTTTTCATCCACACTTCATTAAAAAAATAACCACCTATGACTACCCTCCCCCCATGAATAAGATTTAAAAAAAAAAAAAACTAAAATATATATCGTAATAACAATTTAAAGGTGGCGGGTGCGTTCATGTGTGTGTGTGTGAGCCGAGATGACCCCTTCCATCCTTCCTGTACCATTCCGGCCTGTCTGTTTACCATTAGCAGTGTTGCCAAGTATGAGGGATTTTTCCTAGATATGGGGAATTAGAGGTACCAATGGGGAATTTATATATAGATTGTTCAAAAGTAAATGGGGAAAATTCATATGGTGAATTTTACCTAGACATGGGGAATTAGAGGTACCAATGGGGAAATTATTTACATATTGTATATGAGTAAATGGGGTAATTATATACAGATTGTTCAAGAGTAAATGAGAATATTATATAAAGATTGTTCAACAGTAAACAGGGAATATTACTGAAGATAAATAAAGGAAATTCTGATGTTATTGAAGCTACTGGGGAAATTCTGCAGTTTAGCATTATATAGTTGTTGTTGAAGTTCCTCAAGTTGTCTGGCCGAGCAGCCACGAGCAGCCCCGAGCTCCTGAGGAAGGCCATGGCCTGAATAGGGTTTTCCCACAGTGCCCTCAGAGAGTATATGTTGTGTTGTTGGCGAGTGTGGTTGTGTACATTGCAGTCTTCCATAATGTGTTTAATAGAATGGGGTGCTGTGTTGCATCCTGGATAGGTATCTATAATAGCTCCATCCAGCTTCTTCTGATATGTCAGAAGGGCTGGGTGGTGGCCACACCGCAGCCTGGCCAGGTGGACTTTGTCCTCACGGGTGGATGTCAGAAGGTCGTGCATGCAGCTGGGCCGTTCTCAGCCTGCTGAGCCGTAGATTAGATTCTAATCTATGGCTCTGTTCTCAGTGACTCGCGTCCCTTGGTGGGGGGCGGGGTGATTTTGTGACGGTTTGGCTCCCATAGCTTCCTTCCTTGGTAGCCTTGGTGGGTGGTCTCACGACGTAGCCCCCAAGTTCCAACTTCCAAGTTGAGTTTTCCAGTGTAGCCTTTGCAACGGCACTGCAGTCGCCACTCGGACCCAATGTCCCCATTATATAGTTACTACCTTCAGTATTACCAGGTGCAGGAAAATTGATCTATTCTAGGGAAATTTTGGAGTCTACACAGGGCAATTATATAATAATGTTGATTCAAGAGTAAACTGGTTAATCCCTACCAGACCAAAAATAGTAAAAAGCAAGACCGTCAAAATTCAACAAAAGTAAAATAAACACCAACAACAGGAAATGATTGATGGTAAATAAGGGGAAATTCTGTTGTAGTAAAAAAAAGAAAGTTGCTGGGGAAATTTCGTCAAGCAGACCCAGGCAGGCCAGAGGCATACAGACAAACAGACAGACCAGCTGGCAACACTGTAACAGCCTGTCTGTCTGCCTGTGTGTGTGTGTGTGTATGTGTGTGTGTGGTACAGTCTGCTTACTACATACTATACATACCACCACCACCACCACTACCACCATCATGATTCTGTGTACGAGTTAATAATAATAATAAGGTGTCTGGCTTCTGGGGCACTAAATAACTCCAGGCTTCCCGTGTGTTATTGAAAGGTCAGAAATTAAGCTCACGTGTTATTTTTATTATTAAGATCACGTATTTATTTTTATTATTAAGTTTATTAAGATCCACGAATTTATTTTTATTATTAAGATCACGTATTTATTTTTATTATTAAGATCACGTATTTATTTTTATTATTAAGATCACGGATTTATTTTTATTAAGTTCACTAAGATCACGTATTTATTATTATTATTAAGTTCACTAAGATCACGTATTATTATGCTCTCTAGGATCACGTTTTATTATGCTCACTAATATCACGTATTATTATGCTAACTAATATCACGTATTTTTATCAGAAAGCTCACTAAGGTCATGTATTATTATCAGAAAGCTCACTAAGATAAAGTGTTATTATTAAGCTCACTTAGATCATGTGTTATCAGAAAGCTCACTAAAGTGAGGGTTTTTAGTGCAGAAGTGGACATTACTGTATAATAGATATTTTACTGTCATTACCCACTATTTTGGACCATTCTAAGACACTTTTCTTCTATGGTATTTCTTCCTCAAATGCCCCGTTTTCAAGATATGCCCCATTCCCAATACCCAGGTTAGGTCCCGGTAGTTTGCCCAGGTTAGGTCCCGGTAGTCTGCCCAGGTTAGGTCCCGGTAGTCTGCCCAGGTTAGGTCCCGGTAGTTTGCCCAGGTTAGGTCCCGGTAGTCTGCCCAGGTTAGGTCCCGGTAGTTTGCCCAGGTTAGGTCTCGGTAGTTTGCCCAGGTTAGGTCCCGGTAGTTTGCCCAGGTTAGGTCCCGGTAGTCTGCCCAGGTTAGGTCCCGGTAGTTTGCCCAGGTTAGGTCTCGGTAGTTTGCCCAGGTTAGGTCCTAGTAGTCTGCTGTGGTCTAGGTCAGGTCAGGTCAGACTAATTTCCAAATTATGTTTGTAGTGGGGCATATCTCGAAAACGGGGCATTTGAGGAAGAAAAAACATAGAAGAAAAGTGTCTTAGAATGGTCCAAAATAGTGGGTAATGACAGTAAAATAACTAGTATACAGTAAGGTCCAATTCTGTACCTTTACCAGGTCAGATTAGGTATTATCAGAAATCTCACTAAGGTTACAAAGTTCAGTAAGATCACATATTATTAAGCTCACTAAGATCACATATTATTATTATTAAGATCTGGTATTATTAGAAAGCTCACTAAGGTCAGGTATTACTATTATAAAGAACACATATTATTATTATCAGGTTAACATTATTATTGAATAATGTTATTGAAAGAATTACCTTTCAGATTTTCCCTTGTTTCGTAGCAGTGTTGCCAGATCCGGCTAGGTTCCAGTATTTTGCCTTGGTCATTTCCTGTACTTTACCATGGTTATTTCCCGGTAGTTTGCCCAGGTTAAGTCCCAGTAGTCTGATGCAGTCTAGGTTAGGTCAGGTAAGGTCAGGCTAGTTTCAAAAGGCCCCATTTGAATATACTCTATCTTGGAAATGGGGCATTTGCGGAGGAAATGCCATAGAAGAAAATAGTCTTGGAATTGTCTAAATAAGTGGAAAATGAAGGTAGAAAAACCGTACGCAATGACGGTAATTTTTTCAATATTTACAGAATTATTGTTATACAGTACAGTATGTGGTGATAAAAGTACAGAAAGCTCACTAAGATAAGGTATTATTATCAAAAAGATAATGTATTATTATTATCAGGTATTATTATAAGGTGTAGTCCTGGTATGACGGCTCCTTAGACAAACAACAGAGACCATCCTACCTGTACCACTCCATCGTATACACCATGAATGTTCTTAAATATGGCCCTCAGATTCATCACCATATGTAACGGTGTACCATTATGGATGTAACTTACTCTTGTTAATTGTTGGTTGGATTGTAATATTAATTATATAGTAGTATCAAAATGACTGTACAGTATGTACTGTACAATGTTAAGTTGACTGTTCCCAAAAAATATTATTTAGGTTTGTGATATTGATAGAGTGCTACATGCTTTATGTAAATAGCCTATACTGTACAGTAGCTATCCCATGTTTTAACTTGTAACGTTTGTTACGTTTGTAGTGAAGATGTCTGTATCTTCACTTTGGGGTCATGGCAAACAAATTTTTGTTGGTTTAGTCTAGTCTGTTTATTGGTGTCTGCGTCTAGTCTAGTCTGAGTCTGTTTATTGCTTCAGGTTTTACATTGTATATAAAGTTTTATAGTTAACCTGGAACATGATCATGTGACAATATTTAATAGTCAACCTGGAATATGATCAATGATATACATATAGGTGACCCCGGAGTGACCCATCTTCACTACATCGTAACAAACGTTACAAATGGTGACCCCGGGTGACCTGATGGCAAACAACCTGTTAGATCTAGTCACCAGATCCTAGCCGACCAGAGTTTGGAGTTTGGATCCCCGCCAATCAATTTTTTTGGCCACACAGTGTCTTCAGCAGGCATCACACCACTTCAGTCAAAGCACAAACTGAAAGAGATCCCAGGGATGATAAAATTCTGCAACTGCTTTATCCCAAACTGCTCACAAACGCGCACGTGCAAACTCGCGCAAGCCAACTTGGATGCTGATTTTTCTACAAACTTCGACCCTGTTGTCGAGATTAAAAATCGTAAGCCCAGGGGTTATTGACTTCCAATGGCACAGCAACCAGACTCGTAAGTAAACGCCCGCACGCACACGCCGGCGGACACACAAGCACGCTCGCACAAACGCCTGCGGACACACACACGCACAAACCATTTTGAGCATCGATATTTTGACAGACTTCGACCTCACTGTCGACATTATAAACCATAAGCTCAGGGACTCAATAATTTCCACTGGCATTGCAGCAACACACACACCCTCTTTCCTGCTACACTCCACTCTATGACCTCAACCTCTACAACAAGAACAACAACTTCACAATGTGAGCGAACGCCGTAAAAAGACTGTATCGTTCCTCCTTCTTCGTCACTGAGGAGGGGAGTATTGTAGTGGCAACCTATATGTATATCATTGATCATATTCCAGGTTGACTATTAAATATTGTCACATAATCATGTTCCAGGTTAACTATAAAACTTTATATACAATGTAAAACTTGAAGCAACATAAACTTGTTTGCCTTTGACTGCAAAGTGAAGATAACTAACATCTTCACTACATGTAACCAACTGTTACAAACTTATCCGTCCACACCCTCTGTCTACCTTCATTCTTGTGCTTGTGTTCATAAATATTGCATTATTGTCAACACATCACCACTTCATCAGATCATACACAGTACGGTACAGCATTGCAAGTATTTAAGAAACTCATAGGCCTATTTGTTCCAAGTCATCTCTATTGTATATTTTATCCAGGTTCATGGTTTTGATAATCATTGCTTATTATATACAATGGAATGTATAGTAATTCTCTTGATTGTAAATACTCAGCTACATAATCATTATTAGTTTTGTTTAAAGAAAAGGTTATCTTTTTGATCATAGGGAAACTTTGGCACTACATTTATGTACGAGTTGGTAATGTCACCTGGGATAAGATAACCAGTGACCTTGGAGTCTAGTGATAAAGGCTTCTAGAAAGTGTGAGTTTTGTTGATACTATACTGTACTGGCTATACATTATACTGTTTTCTGCCACAAAATCCATCTTGTAGTCTATTTGTTTTTTGAGAATTGTCACAGCTGTGACTCCAGTTCCTTAATGATTCTTTTAAAGTGTACAAATGTGTCTTGTTAGATAATGTGTAAATCATTGTTGCACATTATCATGAGTTGGTCAAGTACCTGCAATAAGGCCATGAACTTGAAAGATAATATGAGAAGCACTTATATATAGTTAATGAAAGTTGATACTTGACTGTGGTTGGTGAAGTGTTATTCACCTCTCTGAGATGCATTTTGGTATTTCTTACTAAAGATTAAAAATTTCTGAAAAGTTTTTAGTTTCCGGCATCAGAAACAATGAACCTATCCTTGTTTAACAAGTTGGAAAAGCCTTTGTAAAGTAATATCACATTGGTATTGTATGGAACTTTCAGCACCATGCTATAAAAAGAAGAGCTGCAACAGTTATGATGCATAAATACTGTACTGTAAAGGTTAGATCTATACTGTATCTTTAATTAGTGGACTGCAAGGAACGATAAATATTTTTTGTATGTACTGTACAGTACTGTACACTACAATACTTAGTAAGTGTAGATACCCATTGCTTTTTGTGCATACGACAATACAGTACAGTACAGTATTACAATGCTATATACGATATTACTGGCAATTGCTATGTATGCTATGTTTTGTGATATGGTTTTCAAAGTTTATGCAGTCCTGTATGACTTATTGTAAGGAAATAATTGTTAAAAATTCTACAGGGAGGTAGTGAGAGCAGGATGCGTGTGGTGGGGTTGGTGTCTGGTGGTAAGGACAGCTGCTACAACTTAATGCAGTGTGTTGCTGCTGGGCACCAGGTGGTGGCCCTGGCCAACCTGGCTCCCAGCTGTGTAGGTAAGTACTGTACTTACTGACACTCTACTACATTGTGATGTCTTAAGGATAAAACTATATGTACAGTATACTTTAAGCATTTCACCTGATCCACCATAATTCATTCTCTAAGTTTTTGTTCAACAGGGTTTGTGATTGTTCAATTTATTGTAAGGGAAATGATCCATCCATCAGTTGCCAAGGTGAAGCATAATGAAGTACATTGAGGTGGTTTGAAAACTGGAGAGAATACTAAAAGGAATTTACAGAGAAGGTGTATGGAAGGCCTGGTGTGAGAGGCAGACCACCAATCAGAATATACTGTACTGTATATATGTCTGCTTGCTGACAGATAATTACAGTATGGTACTTAATTGTACAGGAGGGTTGTTATAGATAGAATACCCTGATTTCATCCAATGTAATAATAAAAATGATGAATGTAGTTATATGCTTGTATGTGTACTTACAGATGAATTAGATAGTTATATGTACCAAAGTGTGGGTCATATGGGTGTCAGTGTGTATGCTGAGGCAGTGGGAGTCCCACTGTATCGACGCATCATCCAAGGTTCCTCGTTAAACACAACCAAAACTTATAAACCCACTGAAGGAGATGAAGTGGAAGACCTATATCTCTTACTCAAAGAAGTCAAAGTAAGTGCATGGAAGTTAAAGAAAGGAATACTGTAGGCTACTGTAACTACCTTGACATAGATATTTAATGTACAGTATTTGTTTTTAAATATTTGTAGGGTTAAGATCAGTTATGCGAGATCTTATCTAAGTATATTACGTGACAGTATTCAGTGATCAGTCTGTTGGTTAAAAAACAAATATATGAATTAGGTTAAACTGTTTAAATGTCCACAATACTTGTAAAGTATATGCAAAAACCGTAGTTGTGGAAAAATTATGATTGATGAAAGAAATGAACGCACTCACCACTTGAAAATTAGCTTCCAGATAATAATTTCACACCCGACTTTAGGCCATAAACAGGTATGCAAAGAAAGACACACATTTATGGAGTTTGCATTCTGTGGGTACTCTATGAAGCCTAAAGTACAATTATTTGCACACAAGTCAACTTGTAAAGCATCATTTGAAGTACTGTATAGGCTACAGTATAACCTTCATTGGTAGTAGTTGAAGGCTTTTCTGATGTACCCTTGTATTGTAATGTTATAATACTGTACTTTGTATTTTATTTCAATGACTAAGCAGTGTTAACCATTACTCTCAGAGCATACACGTAGATTAGTTAAACATATGTACAGTATTTCAGAGTGTGAATGTTATTTTTACTGGTTCTTTCAGGAGAAGTGCTGTGTTGATGCTGTAAGTGTTGGTGCTGTACTGTCTGATTACCAGAGGGTTAGAGTAGAGAATGTGTAAGTTGATCACTCTATTTATTTTTGTTTAGCTTAATGGTATTGCTTTTTAAGGCAAAGGAGTACAGTAATTTGGGGGTGAATACTCCTGTGTTTTTGATGCAGTAATTAACGTACCTCATTTTCGTAAGAGATTCAATATACAGTACTAGAAATTTGAAATAACTCTGATTTTACACCTAACCAGTGATTGATGGCTTGCATTTTTCCCTGACCAAAACCAGATGACTTTACTTGTAGGAGGAAAGCAGTCTTCATGTTCAGAGGTTAGGCATTTTGAGTTAACCCTCAAGCAAATGCTAATGCCTTAGATTATGTTTATGGACTTAAGGTCAACAATTGAAAATGTCTCTAGAAAACCTTGTGTTATCCAAGGTTTCTTTATTTTTGGTATTTTCAGTCACTTATTTATGCAGCCTGCTTCCTCTTACCCCCAGAATAATTAACCTGTTTTACTCATATAAATATGCAGTAGTCTCACAATCCCAGTAAACCTCGGTAAGCAGTTAGTCTTTAGCTGTGATAACTTGTTCCTGTAGGAAAATATATTAAGGTGCTCAAGTGATCGCAGACCAATAGCAATTATTATTTCTGTCTTTTTATCCTTGAATTCTCCATTTTCTCACTTTATAAACACATTCCTTTTATTTATCCCAGAATTGACTTTGAGGAATTAGGTAAATTAGGAAACAAAATTTGTGTTCTAACTTGCCTAATTCCTCAGGGTATTTAATTGTAAAACTAGTTTACAAAACATAAACTATTTAATATATTCATATCAAAGTTGTTTTGTAAACCAGTTTTGCAAATAACTATTCTTTTTGAGGTCCAATAGTGTCTTATTTCATTAATTCCTACCTTCTATGAACAGTGTAAGTAGATGGATGAAAAAAATTAGTCCCCATCTTTGTAGTGTGACTATAATTAGATAGAGAATTTTGGCACAAACAGTATAAATAAACTCTAGGTATAGAATCTTTTACATTCTGTAATGTACCAGTAATGCTCTAGAGAGAAAAATGTCTTGGGTGTTTTGAGATTGATGATCATTCTCTGTGGAAGAATGAAGTGTCATAGCTATAGATAGTGGATATTAGTTCAGGTTGACTTAGACCATATATATGAGTTAGATGATCTATTTCTCTAGAAAACTTTTAGATTTGTTTAAGAGTTAAGGTAATAGTTTTGTTGATTTTGTACTTCAGGTGCAGCCGACTAGACCTGGTGTGCCTGGCGTATATGTGGCGGAGGGACCAGTCCGAGTTGCTGAGGGAGATGGTAGAATGTGGCCTCGAAGCCATTATTATAAAAGTGGCCGCCATTGGACTAGAACCCAGAAAGCATCTTGGAAAGTCCATAAGCCAGATGGTCTCATATCTTGAAAAAATGGTCAGTGTATTCTGTAGTTGCAATGTGGTACAGTGCATTTATAAATTTATAAGCAGGTATTTTGATCAAGCATTTTATTTTGTGAATATTGTATCAGTTTAGATACTGAATAGTCTAGAATTTAGCTGGATAATCTTAGTGGTGTCATGAATATTGATAATTAAATATTCATTCCTTAGTTGTAGCATAGGCAATAGTTGCCCAGTATAAAATTGTATTTAAAATACAAGAATACACAATTGAAAAACACTTGTTTTATGTGGATATGATATCTTGTATATATATTTTAGTTTTAAGCAGTACTTGGTGTGGAAAGGTATTTATTTCTGGCTATGATCACACTGTCAATTCAAATTGACATTGTGTGTCTCAGAACCTGAAATAAGGCTCAGTTTCTATAATGTACTCATACCACGCCACAGCATAATATATAGGGTGACAGGTTATCTGATACTCTACATAATTAATTTTTTTACTAATAGGCAATATGGCAACCTACACTTTCCATTGTGTTGCAAGGAAGTGAATCATATGTGTAATTTAATCCTTAATTTGGAATAAATATATGAGGCATGTAAGAGTTAGTAAATGAGCTGATGGATGAGCACAATGTACAACTCGTACTTAAAGTCAGGCTAACTATCACAACTTTCACATCTGTCAGATCTAGACTTTGGATACGGTGTCCCAAATGGCCAGGATATGCTTTATTTTTCAAGTTAGAACATTTTAGTGAAACTTTGCCCTAACAAAAATTGCAGTACAATGTGCCTATTTATGTATATAATATAATCAATGAATTGCAAACCCACATAAATATAGAAATTATATCATTGTGAAAATGTTTTCTTTTGTCATTGCTTGATCAACTAATAAATATTTCACTTGCAGAAAGAAAAATATCATTTGAATGTATGTGGTGAGGGTGGAGAATATGAGACATTCACCCTGGACTGTCCCATCTTCAGGAAACGCATAGTTATGTGAGTTACATTTGTCATATTTTGAGCGCTTTAATTTATAACTCAGTGTGAATTAAAATCTCAGAGTTGTAGAAAGAAAGCAATAATTTAATGTGTATCCATTATTGTTTGCAGTAGACATTACTACAGATTGACCGTTATGTTTATTTTCCTAACTCAGAAATAATGTTTGGATATGTGATACAGACAAATAATGATGTATAATAGTAAATTGACTAAACCATGTATTTGTTAAATTTCAGACGAGAAACAGAGCTTGTGGAATCTTCAGGGGATGTTGGTTATTTAAATCTGACCTCACTAGAACTAGTTGATAAGGAAATTGTAAGTAAAAGTGGTACAGTTTGTTCTGTATTAGAATTATGCTTGCCATATACTGTAACAAATAAATAATTGTATGACTCCATTTTATTCTACTGTTTGCTACTCAGACAGGGTGACACATTGAACCCCATGTGCTCTGATACATTTGTGACCCAGTGTACTTGCTAAACAATACTTTTTATTATTTTTATCCCATGAATGTGGGATGATTATTTTCTTGGAATATAAATGTAGCATCCCCATTGCCCAGTGATAGGTCATATGTAGCAGCTAACCTTTCTTAGAGGATCATGTAGTCCCATCATGTAGTTTCCTTAGGACAGATGGTCTGCCTTCCCCTTGGTAAAGCCGAGCTGAATATTTCCCCAACCATTGACAATGAATATAATATTTGTTAACCAACATGAGGATCTCTGTACAGCCTCATTCAATTACTCAGCTATTTGGGAGTTGATGACAGTGGATTTTAGGAAAAAAAACAGGTGATTAAAATACAGTGAAGTTATCACATACTCACAGAAGCCTGATGGGTTATATGTAACATGATTAATTTGATTAACCCTTACCCTACTGATATCTTTTTAGTCTGAAGATGTAGATCAGCTGGAACTAGTTACGGCCAGTGGCCTTCGAAGTCCTGAAGACTTCCTCTTTGACCTGAAATTGACAGAAGAGGAGCAGCAGGCAGAGGACCAGGCCAAGGAGCAACATATAGTTGATGATCATGACAATGCCCCTCAAAGGTAGAAATGAATAGTACAGTACAAACCATTATTTATCACATATGATGTTACTGTTTTGCAAAGTACAATAGTCTATATTTTACCTTATATAGCTGGACCTAGTAAGTCTGGTGATTGCTCTCTCATCATGCAGTTTCATTCATTTCATTGCACATGTGCATCTTCTACATCCAGAAAAAGAATTATTGAAATTTTAATTTGTGTTTTGATTATCGTAACTATCAATATCCCATTTCCCAATTTCAATTTCAATGCTCCAGAGCCAGGGATGGGAAAATTAAAACTGAACACAGAAATGAGAGACAGAATACCCAGTATAATGGGACACTTTCACATTCACTCCCCATACCAAGCCCACAAAATCCTCAGCTCCCCTCCATAAGTTCTTGCATCTACAATAAAGTCCTTTTTACTAAGCCTTTATCATATATTTTAGTACTCTTTTAAGTTGATTTAAGAATAGGACACCCATAGGTAATAAATCTAAATATCTCTTTATAACTTCTATTATAGGTTACATATAGTAAATGGCTTGTTTCTGTTAGTGGGCTGGTTACCAATTACCAGTAAAAACTTAGTTTAAGAGGTGGAGGAATTATTGCATAACTGAACTGCCCTGGCCATCCTCTTGTTGAGTGTTTATGAATCAGATAAAATAGGCTACTTTAATTCTCAGCAGCTGATTGATCAAATGTAGTAGTTCTACTATAGTTTGCTTCAACATTGACACTAATTTTTAATGAAACTTCATAGTTAGTTTTTTATATCATTGGTATAGTGTTGATTAAACTGTTATTATTATTTTTACAGTTATGAATCATTTGAGGTTGATGAGGTTTCCTCCCCTGAAGTTCCTGATGACCTTCACTGTGGTATTGTCCACACATCCACTGGTTTCACCTTTGCTGGAAGTGTGTCTGGTAATACTGCAGATGAAGCTATTGTTAAGTTAAAAGGTTGGTAAGAAGTTTGTTCTGTGATGGCTGTGTGAATGTGCTTGTTTACATGCCTATGGGTATCTACTTTTAATATTAACTATTCTTCCCATTTCGCCCTAACTTTTCACCTGGTGTAATGAATATAAATTTATTTAGTTAGTAAAGAATTTGAGCTTACTGGTAAACTAAAAACAACAGGAGTAAGAATTGTGGTTTAAGATAATGTGATTATGACTATTTGAAGTTTGCATAGTTGCAAATAAAAAACATACTGTAACATACTACAGAATTTTGCTCATAAAAATATTACTGCATTGCTTGGTGAAGTCTGGAGCAAGTATATATATACACTGTTGTTACTTTTACTGTGATAAGCCAGAATTATAAATATAAAAGTGCAAGGTCATCATAAAGTATCTGAAATATTCTCTTATTCAGTAGCATCCATGCTGAAATAGATTTGAAAAGTTCATGTTGGGTATGATGAAAGTTGCTGAGATCAATGAGTCAAATTCAGGGATTCAACACAAATAGCAAGATATTAATATCCGAATGGTATCTTATTTTCAGTTTCAATTACTTGTTTCTTATTTTGATTACTTTATTGCTGATTTTGCATTATGGTTGATATATTTTTATTGCACCATACTATCTAGTATACAGTAGAATTATTATGATTAGCGCAAATAACTAAAACTTTTATGACTGTTGATTTTGAGTATTATGTTTTGAAATTTCATTGAATGACATGTTTGCAATATTATATTATTAACATTTATACTGTCCTTTCCCTAATTGCAGAATACCTACTAGGTGAAGAAATGGAACTGCGGCATTTAGTGTGCGTGAAGATGTACGTACAGGACATGAATGAATATGTCCAGCTCAATAACCAGTATATCAAACACTTCTCTGTCAATCCTCCTGTTAGAGTTTGTGTAGAGGTAGGTAGAGATGACACCCAACTTTGTTATGTAGATTAGTGTTTGAGCCACTAGACACCACAGTACAGTACTGTATATTACTTATTTTTTTATGTTGTAATGATTTTTAATTGGTACCGTACTGGAAAATTTGTTGTTAGTACAGAGAATTAAGCATTGAGTGTTGTATCTAATGAGGATAAATGTTTTAGAATTTTGTATGTACTGGATATTGTCAGTGTTTTTATAACTCCTAATCTTCACCCTTTAGAATTATTTAGAAAAGTTATATCCATTATGGCTTATCCTATTGTAGTAATGTGGCAGGAATAAGGTTCTACACATTTCAAATACTCTGTAGTACAATATTATGAGTTTTATGAGTAGACATCTGTAGAACCAAAACCGATGGTGCACAGTAATTGACTCATTGATATGTTCACTTTCACAATATTCATACACCATTTGATTAGAAAGGTGAAGCAAGGTAGGGTTTGACCAGCACATGAGAATAAGCTCCCATAGCATCTTACTTCAGCTAATTGAGGGTTTTGACTACTAGAGCTTTCTATGGGTCAAATGTGAACATACTTTCACATACATATTTTTTTCATGTTAGGTGCTTATTGTTTGTTTTGAAAAAAAAAAAAAAAAAAAGGATGCTGCAAGAGACCCCTGTAACAGGACAAGTCTTCTACTATTCACTACTTGTGTTTACACTTAGATGCTAAGAGGTGCCAGGAAATTTATGCTCATGTGCTTTGGTATACTGTAGTATAAAGATTAATTTGTGTTTGTACAGTTTATTAGCACTGTATTTGATTATGGTTTGTATTGCCATTTTTAGTATTGTACCAGAGTGAATTTGTGATTAGATTTCAACAGATGTGAAAGTTATGATAAGCTTTTTATTAAGTAAAATTAATTATCTGCATTTTAAATGAAATACATGATCTGCATTGTAAAATGTGAGTATGCTGCAGGTGCCACTTCCCAGTGAGGTACGGGTCCAGCTGGATGTGTGTGGGTGGAAGCAGAGCCATGTGACCACTGATGATGACAACGATATGATCCACCCAACCTCTCGCACAACTATGCATGTCCAGGGCATTTCACACTGGGCACCTGCCAACATTGGACCTTACAGCCAAGCTGTAAAGGTAAAATGGAACAACAAGATCATTTGTAAACCTAATGATCCTCTTGAGGCATAGGTAAATTACGTTTCACCGTTGCATATTGGGAGTGTGTGTCTGTGAAGAGATTGCATACTCTAGGTAATCCATTCATAGATACCTTCTTGTTCTAGTGTCTTCATCCCAGGTTTTGGAGGGATATGACATTGAGTCGTATGCAAAAGCATCAGTGATCTTTTAAAGGCCAAGGTGGTAATTCAAGAACGTCATCAAACTGTGGTAAGCCCTGCATATTCCTATGAAATCTTTGATAATGCGTGGGGCTCACCGTGAAATATTAGTGGCCTTGATACTGTGGTCATAGTACACTCACCATTGCATGGATTTTGGAAAATCATAATTATTATCAGTAATCAGAACGATTAATTTGTACTCATGGGAAGTTCTTGTCATACCTTAATAAGGAAAATATTTTTGGCTGATGTCGACTATACTCGTGATGTGGATATGATGATTGTTTTTCCACGTTGAAAAAAACTCGTTTTATAGCAGTGTATATTGTGGTTTTGTAGTTGACAGCTAGTTGTGGGAAGGTATAGTGCCCGGCTGTAACCAAATCTTAAATACATCACCTTTATGGCCAAACTTCTCTGCTATCCATATCCATACTAGATATATTCCAAGGATACACATGTATCATCTGCTGCAATGAGAAATAACTTCAGTTATTATTTTGTTAGGTCAGGAATATAAATATATAATATAAAAAATATAAATATATGCCAGTTTTGCTCAAATAAAAAAAAAAGTCCAATTCTGTATCGAATCTGAAGAACTGGAAATGAATCTTTCATTTTTATAGCATTGCGCTATTGTTTGCAAATGCAGTAGACTATTCTTTTTACATAGCATATCTTGGTTTGATGAAACATTGAAGGCTGTCTAATAATTTATTCATATAACGCTAAAGTGAATTTATGTTGTTGACGCTACATTACGGACAGGTTTGTGCCACCCTGATGAAAGAGTTGTTTGTGGCAAAATATTGATCCTTCAAAATTGTTTACAGGTTGGTAGTGTAGTTGTGGTAGCAGGAATGATTGGTCTGGTGCCTGGGACACTGCAGGTGATAAGTGGTGGGGTAGAGGTGGAGGCACGCCTTGCTTTGAGACATGTGTCCAGGATCATTACAGCTGTTGCTCCCACCACAGACATTAGAGCTGTTGTACAGGTAAATACATTCTGCTTAACCTTTTGTACAGTATGTGAATAAGTGCAATCCTAGACAGAAGTTTCTTGCAGATATTAGTTTCTCTGGACAGCCTGCAGTATATTTTGAATCTTGACTTATGAAACTATTGTCACATAATATTTTCTTTGTTATATTTTCCCTGTTTTTTCATAAAAAAGATGAACATTATTATCCAACAATTTCAATTTTAAAATATGATATTGTTATCCATTTTCAAAATGGTTATATAAAATGAAAACTGCTGGATAGAAATTGCATAGCATTACTGGAATATTACTGTAATACTGTAAGAACAGAGCATACTGGAAGTTAGTTAATTATTCCCAATCTCTCAAATGAAGAACATTTAAAAGTATTTTATGTAATGATGAAAGTACTAGCCTACCTCTCACACCAGGTCCCACAACTTCACTTCCATACACATTTACAAACTCCTCACCTTTCATTCTCTCTACATGTCCAAACCACCTCGGTCTATTACGCTTCACTCTCTCAACCCTCCACACTCCATACCAATTGCCTTCTCACTCATACCACATCTCTCATACACACACATATACAGTCAAGTATACATATGTACTTTGTTGCTTAATCTTTACTAAACTCTGCATTGTAATTACTGTAGTACTTTTAAAATTACTGTATGGTAAGTATTAAAAAGTATACACTGTAGATTTTTTTAGATTTAATACAGTTCCTAAGATAATGCAGTATTTTTATGCTTTGTATTAATGTCCTGTGTTGTTTTCTACAAATAGTTTACTCTGTCAGGGTGTGTGCTTTGTAACGAGACTGTGTGACGTCGGTGTGGCTCGGAGGATGATGGCCCGGCTAAGTGAGTCCCAGATATCAACATATGTAGTGGTGCCTGCCCTCCCCCGTGCTGCCTTAGTCGAATGGCAAACATGGGGTTGTGTGGAAAACAGTAAATTTGAATGTAAGCAATCATTATTTATGTTTATTCTGTTATATCATGCCTGTATTTCCTTATTCCCTCTTGGAAATTCCAGAATGTGGTGGCTATTTCAAATTTCCAGGATTGACTTTTGGGGTAATGATGATGATAATGAAATTCTGACTTAAGAATGATCTAAAAGGTAAAAGAAAAATGTCTTGCCTTACGTGCAGGTGATCCTTTTAGAACTCTTTTTAGCTTCGGCCTAAGCCGAGAGCTCTAGGTTTTATCGTAATTATTGTTCTTGGGGCGACCACTTCTTAAAAGGGGTTCAACTGACTGACTCACTCACTCACTCTCTTCCTCCCATCCATTTTCTTTTACCGACATTGAATCATTTATTATTATTATTATTTTTTTTTTTTTCTTGGGGTGACCACTTCTTAAAAGGGGTTCAACCAGTATTTAAGAGGTTCAACCGAGAGGGGGTTCAAAATATACAACTTAGGTTCTTTCCGTTTGCGGTAACAATACTTTCATACGATATTATCTTATTTTGCATATGTTTGATTTTCTTACTAATCTCACCTAGCACACTTGATTAGAGGCTATTTACTGATTTTATTTATGCATCATGAAATGCTATTCTCCCCAATGTATTCAAGGAAGAATTAGAATAAGATAGTGTGTTTTTTCTGATGCCCCATTCTGAGCGAAAGTTGGTATTAGTTGTTATGACTGATGGTAGATTAACCAGCAGAGATATTAGTATTGTTTCTCATAGCCTACACTTTGTCTTCTATTGCTGAAGCTTGGTTGCTGCTGTTTCTAATTCTTCTGGATCCAAATGAAATATTGTTACAAAAGTAGTACAGTAACTTAGAATATTTTAGTTAGGAATGAAATACACATGCAACTAATTGGAATATTCTACAAGGTACTAACATTTTCTTCCTCTTAGATGAAGAGAAGGGGTACACGAGAGGAAATGTCAGTGTTAGATTAAGACGCCGCTGGTACCATGACAACTCTATATGTGCAGTCAACACAACAGCAAGTAAGTTTACTCCTTAGGCTATTTGATGGTTTTGTAAATAAAATGTCTTTATCTTTACATGGTAGATCAAATGAATGTTATACAGTACAGTACATATTTTCAATAATTATTCATTTTTTGCAGCTTGTAAAATTTCAAAATAAATATCAAAACATCAGAAGATAATTTTAGTTTGCATATAATAGGTTAATGGATGACTCATTAATACTTGAGTTGTAACTTTTGGCCATTCATGGTTTGCCTTTTAATACCAACTCTGAAAATTCACCGTAAGTTACAAAACATACATACATAACCAAAATTAATCATAGAATAATGACAAACTATAATCACCAATGTCATAAATGATGAGGCATATACAAGCAGAATGGAATGCTCAATTAGTCCAGCAGTTATATACTGTACTTATTTTATCACTAATACATTATAATATCAATATTTTGTAGAAGTATACATTTTTGACATGGAAATACAGCCTCAAATATCATGGTTGTCAAAAGGCTTACACTTTGATGAAGAATCTAAAACATGACAATGATGATAGTATTTAAACTGAAAGTAAAAAAGCAAAAATATTTAGTTTTATATTTCCCTGGCGAACTAGCATTAAAAATCAATACAGGTATATTTTACATTAAATCATACGGTATGCAACATGTTGTTATGCAAGTACAGCTGTATTCCACATAACTCATTGTGAATGGCTGTATTAAGTATCCCTCTGAGAGGAAAAATTCTCTTAAAACACTGAAAAATAGCTAAGAAAATAATTGATACACAGCTCTTATAATGTGTTTGTATTTCACTCACATTATTATGTATGTGTGCTATATTTTCTTAATTATTTATGTTGTGGTTTTTTTCTAGCCTATTGTACCCAAATGAAATAAACACATATTATGAAGCAAAGTAGTCATTGAATGTGAGTGTGTAATATCTTATTTTTATTATGTTTATGAAAGTGCACTGAAACCAAGGCCACAATGAGAAGGGGCTCGTGAATGGAAAATGGGTTGACACGAATATGTAATAATATAATCCCACAGCTCTCTTCCAGTTTCCCTCCATTGCAAAAGATGGACAGAACCATGTACCGTATTAAGTTTGGAAAGGAATGCTTGCAAAGAGTGTATTTAAATCCAGTAATTTGTACTTTACAATGACTTTCTCTTTTATGTGATTCTTATTTCATTGAATACTGTATGATAAATATATATATTTTATTTTGCAGGTTCTCTTTCACCAGATGACTTAAATGCAGAGATGCTGAAAGAGATTATCCAGTACACCTTAACCAAAGCTGACACCACAATGTCCTTAGGATTGACATTTTATTACCGAAGTGGGGGTTTATCTCGGACTGTGTTACAGCAAGCTATAGCTCAGGCAGTTCCTAAAGAACTAGCTACAGTGTCTCTGGTGCCAGTCTTGGCAGTGGAAGATGCCCATACTCTTGTAACAGTGACTGCCACGCGCCATTGATCACGTTCATCTCATAGTACTAAACCTAATTTCAGTGACACCCAAATAAAATGTGGATAAAGTTGATACTGCTGAATGATGTATTGTGTAGTGGATAATAATACAAGTCTGGTGGTTGTATTGGAAAGTATATGAGGGAATATAGTGTTACGCACACGAGAGATTCAATGAGTGAGACAGAATGTGGACTGTAGTTAGATCTCATATATTGTTGAAAATTTTGTTGGAACAAAACTAATGCAACTGCTGTATGTCACTAGACAGCAGTATTGTTTTTTTACATTGTATCATTTAAATATGATGAAACTAGGGCCTTTGACTTAAGAATGAAGACAAAATTATATTTATATATACGGTACGGCTATAAGTAGAAAATGAAATTATAGGTTAATGTAAACAAAAGTGACATAAGTTGATATTCTTTTCATATACTGAATGGAAATTTCCCTAATGTTATATGAATTGAATATTATTTCAAAGTATTGATATGCTAGAAAGCAAGTAATTTTATTGTGGTTGCTATGACAAGTGTATATGAATATATTTCATAGTTGCAGTATGTTGACAAATTTTCTCTGACCAGAGAAATCTAAGGTTTGTTTCTATCATTTCATGTATTGTCCTTAATGATTAATTATTATGTAAAAGTTAAATGATATTTGCTAATTAATGTGATTGTTTTTTAACAGTATATAACAAATAATCATAGTTTTTTTATGAAATTCGATAGGACTTTACTGGTAAATTAAATTTTTCACAAATAATTTGCTATTTTTTTAACTGATGACTACTGGTAGCTTTATTGTTTGTTTGTAAGTTAAATAGCCAAGCTCTGTTCATTGTTTAAACTTGGTACATGAAATTTAAATATCCTGAGAGGCTATTATTATTATTTATATATTTTTTGAAGTGAATTGTAAGAGAGCAGTGGCTGGATATGTATGTGGAGTCCAGGAAGGTGGCTTTGCTTTATACATACAGTATTGTTTATAAAGTTCGTTTATTTTTCTGTTTTGTTTTCTTGCAGTGTAGCAGTAGGCAACATGCATGAACCTTTGTAACATGTTGGAGTCACATTTATGCTTATATTGCCTGCAAATCCTTCCAGTGATCTCTGGACCATACTGTGAGAACCACACAAGCTAATTCAGTGCTATGCTTATGACTGATGTGAATATCTGGTGTTTGTAGATACTTTTGGGGTTAGTGAGAATGTATATTGATGGTTTTTCTAGAGTATAGTTATGATTATAGTTTTCACAAACCATTACTATCTATAAAATTACTCCAAAAGTTAAAGGCAGTATGAAAAATGAACCATGTCAGCTGTAAAAAAAGCACTAAATTTGCAATTGTGGTCAGAAATTTATGCTTGGTGTTTGATTGCCCAGTCTAGGCTAAACAATGAAGGTTACTTTTAGTCTGATTATATTGCCATTCCTGTCCTTTGGCAAGTAACACATACTGTATTTGCCTAGCTGTGATTTCTCATCCAAGCTGTACATATAAATGCTTGGCACAAAATTTCACAAACATGTTTGTTGGTAAGATCCCAAAGTGAGGGAAAGTCTGTAGCAAACTTAACTCCCTCTAGCCTGCCCTACCCTATTCTTTGGTTAATGTTGTGTTAGCTCTACTTACCTGTTTTGCTAATCTGACTTGACAGACTGTCGCAGGGTCACACTTGCACATTTTCCTCCATTCACTGGTCAGTTCATATTTTTTTCAAACCTAACTGGTATTAGTTGAGAGCATAACAGAAAACTTTTGAAAAACACTTAGGACACTATTGAATGATTGAATGGAATATAAAGAAAGGAGAACAAGGAAATATTGTGCTCTAGTGATGTCTTAAGTTAGAGTAAGTTAAGTTTGGGTACAGTACTTTCATACAGAGATCTTGCCACCTGGGGAGCTCTAAAATACACATGTTACCAAGAGCCATTATCACTGCCCACCATTGTGTGATATTCATCCTTACTCCTACTGATATTGTATTACTATAACTTGTAAGAACAACTATGGTTTTTATCATTAGTATCCCTTTTCCCCTTTTCCCTTTTTTCAGGGCGTAGGTTGCTCCAGGGCCAGGACAGATATGGAAAAATTACATAAACAACCAAGAGATATATTAAGTGAAATGGGCCACACTCATATTCACCCCCTCTCCCCACATTCTTTTAATATTTGTAGGAATTGGGAGCAAAATTATTTCCATATAATTTTCAACATTACTAAAACTAATATTATTACTTATTTATATATTTATATATATATTTTTAGCACCAATTCATGTTATTGGCAATACAAAACTTTGAAAAGTGTGCCTAATAATAACACCAACAATATTCATGGGTAGGAAAAGGGTAACTTAAGGTTTCCATCATGTCAGTTCCATTACTTGGAGTCGACAGTCTCCACCACCTAATGTTTAATTATACTGTTGTTTATACACAGGATGCCTGGCCAACACAAGAATTGAAAGATTAGAATGTAAAGTCGTATAATTTTTTTTTTTCCTGTCATCACACAAGTATCTAGGTGCATCTTTTTCATACTTGCCAGCAGTATATGATGTTGAATCATTACATAATATACATTAACAGCAACTCGTTCACATTTCATGGAAAGGTTTGACAACACTTGCTCTTCCATTGGCAGTTTTGGCAGTGATAAGGTCATAATTATATAAGTAATCCATCCTTTAAAGTCTAAACCTTGCTGTACATTCCCCATTATGTATAGTCACAGCCATCTCCCATCTGCTCTTTTATGACCCTCTACCTTCTATCCCCTACATCACAGTCCTCTGTGATTTATCATGCATAAAGTAGCAAAGCAGATGTTGGGCCTACAGGAGGATAGATGAATTTTTTTTATCATACCTGTACCGGAATCAAAAAATTTTGTATTGTTTTCTCATTAACCTACTGTTTTTTGGTATTTAGCAAATCATGTAGAGGAGCTCTTCATATGGCCACCTAAAAAGTACGAGCTGTTGTAGTTGATGGTTAAGGAGAGTTGAACTGCAGTGACTGGCTGGTGGGGTGTGCAGTACTGGCTTGTAGTCTCTTCATTGTATCAACCCATGGAATGCTCAGGTCATCATACTTATATACGATCACAAACACACATTACCATAATTTCACATGAAGAAAATTTCATTGTGTTCATTATCACACTGTATAATAACAATTTTTATGAAGCTTTTCATATATGCATTTTTAGTAAAACTGTTGTATACTTATTTAAGATGCCAAATTATATAATTATACTGATAATTATTGTTTAAGTCACATTCCATTTATATTAATTAATGTGCATTCAGTTTGGTTTTCAGAGTGAAAAGGAGTGTAGTTTCAAAAGGGTAGTGGATGAGTGCGAGGTATTCAACTCTTAGTGTTGATTGATTTCTTATGGAGCTGCTGACTGAGAGTGATTGTTGCAGAGAAACCAATGTGTTTAAGTATACTTAACACTTTTCTCCTTTTGCAACTCAATTTTTCAGGATTCTTCAAGACACTGGTATAGTAATTTCAGATCCTGTGTTTAAATAAAATGATAAGGTGTCTAAAGCTGAAGACTTTGGAGGGCTGAGTGGAGTTTAAGTCGTCGCTGATAATTAAAGTAATTGCGGCAATAATTTCCTTTTCACCACTAGGCGAGTTCTAAATAAGTTTAAGAATCTACACCAGTCTCTAGGAAACTTCCCTGAAAGTCTGGTATCTGGTATAGCTTAGGAGGAGTTAGGTTCGGACATTTTCCTAAAACTGAGGTTGACCCCCAGTCCAAAAAGTCTGAGAAAAATTGCCCATTATGGTCAGCTGGTGACCCTTAGTAAAACCTCCATCCATCTATTTTATGTATCTATCTTGGGGCACTTTCTCTTACTTCCTTTCCCCACCCATTCTAACAGTAGCTCCAATAGTGAGGATCGGCTGTGCTGTGGGAGCTTGTGCTCTGAGCTTGCTGTAGCCTACAGATGTTTTGTATTTGCAGCAACATTAGGCCAATGTTATTTTCGTTGTTTTATCTATTTCTGCGGCACTGTTTGCATCTTAATTTGGCCTTTGCCGTTAAGTGTTGATATCTATGATACTGAGTGAGGTAATTAAGTCTAGTAAATTGAGGCATAAGCATATATTGCACAATGATGTATGGAGTAAACTTGTACTTGAGACATTAATTGATTTACAGCACAAAACCTCGTGGAATACAAGATCAATCCAAGATTGATAACCATTAATCTAGATGAATATGAGATCTAAAGGATGGGCTGTATTTAATGTAAAGAAAAGATTGAAAGGAGGAATAAGAATTGAGAAACACCCAGCAGATGTTTTGCACATTGAAGGCGTCCACTTTTCGTGTCTTTGTTACTTTTCAATGTCTCCAATTCACCATCTTTCACTCTAGAGGCCGCTGAGAAATTCCAGCAAATTCTTATGTTCCTTATCCTCCGTACTATAGCCTACTTAGGATGCTGTTATGCCTCAGCCTAGTTGTATCACCAATTAGCCTAACCTATGATGTTAACAATCGACTTCTATAACAGTTGATTCATCTATCGACATATAATATGATGTGCACCCTATAAATATTTAAAGTAAAAACATATTTAATACTATAGTAAACCATCGAGAATGTTACGGTTATCTCTATATCCGGTACGATAGTTTTCCAGCAACTGGGGTCACTCTACTGCTCCTGCCTACTGCTGCAGCTCAGCTGCTCCAGTCTAACAGACTGACAGTGCAAAGGGAAGGTGAGAAGAGGGAGGACATTATTAACGTTTTCTTTTTAATTTGTGTATGGTGTCTATCGTTTGGATGCGAAAAAAGAAGAATTAAGCATCTCCATGACAGTTGACAAACCTCATGTAATAACTGCTGATCGTAACGGAAGTCGGGAATTGCTGCTGAAAACTTGCAACTATAATTTGTTTCCTGGGTAAGTTTATTAATTAATTGCCACTATTGGGGGTCCCCTACTGATATTTTTTTTATTATAATGTCACTGCACTGCATGGCACTTGACACGACCCATTAATCAAGGATCATCAAATAACGGGATATGATACACGGTTATTACAGCATCACATCAATCAACTGTATGTTAATTAGATTAATTTGTGACAGTAAACTATCCATATTAAGAGGAGAGGTGACCTGTCCTGCGCAGTAGAGTATCGTCATGGACTGCGCATTCCATTTTGTAATATAGCCTATATATAAATATATATATATATATATATATATATATATATATATATATATATATATATATATATATATATATAGCTGATTTGCACTACCGAAATGAAATTAGAAATAAACTAATAAATTTGCATGCCTCGCAGTTATCATCTGGTTATCTTATATATTATTATATAAGGCTAACCTGTGAATGTGTGTATGACCCCCTCCTACGTGTATAGGCCACTCTGAATCATTCGTATGTCTCGGTAAAACAAGTACTGCAATGGACAGTACAGTACATGTGTGTATTGGCCTTGGCCTTGGTGTTGGTGTGTCTGGGCACCTCCATCTGCAGCTGTCCTCACACTTGTCTTGGAGCGGGGTCACATTTTTTAAGCTTCCGGGGTATAATCTTGACCTGTTCTCCCTGTTCCTGCATGCTTCTTTTATTCAAGTGTATCATGAACGTCACACACACACACACATACTCGGAATCAACACAAACGACAGGCTCGACGGCAGACGCACGCAAACACATTTTTAAAAACTCCGTATTAAGTGTACTGACACATGCACATTGAGTGTACAGTTGCACACGCGATTGACCGAATTGCGGTATATCATTGCAGCCTGACTTACCATATAGTGATTGGTATTGATGAAGTACAGCTGTACAGTAAGCTACATGTACAGGCTAATTATATCTTTAGTTGACGTAATATTTGAATTGGAAATACATTTTTTTCAAGGACACAACTTTTTATTGGTTTTGTAATAAACGAAAACAACCAACTAGCCTACTATCAATTTTGCTAGTTTGATCTAACTGTAGGGGACCACAGACAAACACATGGTTGGAAAAGGGGGAGCTGAGACAAGAGGCTTGTACTGTATAGTACACCGTCATTATACTGCACAGGTTGTCCATATCCTATTATCTGTACATGTAAAGTTGTTCAGATTATTTATGGATGACACACACTGTATAATCTCTGCCTGCATCTTATGTTGTTTGTTGATGGTTGTTGTTTTCATTGCACGGTAACTTGATTATGAAGTGTGAGAGATTTGCTTGGTTCACCTTCAACATTATTTTGATTGAATCTATATAATATGTTCCTAGACATTTCAGTATATTTTCTGTTAATATTATGTATAGTGTTGTTTACACAGTTTGCTACTCAGTGTGCATGATGCATCCCGTGGTACAGTATCATCGAATAAAAGGGCTTCGATAAAACGAGGGAAACTATAGCTGTTATTGGTTTATGAAATTCACTCCAAGGGTTCACCTTTCACCTGATGCAGAATGTTTGACCGTGACTGTATACAGAAGGAATAAGTTAGGTCACCACCTCTCACCAGCTCTTAATTGTCTGTTCCGTTTCCTACTCACCTCAACACTTCCCTCTTCTGGCCACTCATCCTATTCTCAACAATTACCTAATCCTGCCATTCTCTTATACTGTCCCACCTAGAGACCCTATATAGGGTCTCTAGTCCCACCCATACAAGACAGCCCCATAATACCGTACTATTATTCACCATAGGAAATTAACCCTATCGTTGGCTCTTGCGTTGGCTATACCTTTAACCCCGTTGCTTAGCACTGTCCTGACTGGCCAACTCTGCATACCTTCTCGGAGATGACAGGATGTTAGTAATGAGATTAATTGTGGGTCCTGGTGAGGCTAGACATCACGTACAGTCGCGGCAAATAGTCCTTGACCAGTCAGTGATGGATAGCCGTGACCATTTATACCCATACTATCATCAGGCAGCTGACTGAAGCAGCGAATCCACGTGTTTACAGTTCGAAACAGCTGGCCTCACCCTTTCCACCTCAAGCCGACGCTTGGACGACAAGTGGACACTGGACAGTATTACTGTGGACTAGTGGACTAGCACCGCATACGAGGTTTACGTGGGACTGGTGGAACAAAATTCTGTCATTTCTGTGAACGAGGAACACTGGCGGCATTCGCGGGACAAAGATGGAATTTATTTCTACCCATTTCTCGGCCATATTTCTACCGAAGACCGTTTTTAGCATGGAGGTATAATCTAAGATTATACCTCCGTGGTTTTTAGTTCCCAGTTCCGACTCACTTCCACGTATGCAGAACAAAGTCAATAAATAGTTTATTAATATCAAATAATTCAAAGTAAAACGGTTGGATTAATATAAGAAAATATTTTAGTACGGTAATTTTTGAATATCAACAAAAAAAAAAACACTTAAAGTAGAAAATACGATGTCGATATTTTACCATGTTTACAACTTTACATCCCGGAGACTCTTGAGACGTGTGCACGTGTAAAGTCTTCGTTGTATGCGACCATAGATAACAATCAAGCTTACAGTGCTATTCTAGATGTTTTCCTCTTCTCTTCTTCAAAAATAATAGTTGTAAGTGCCAATGCAGCCACAAGATGATGATCATCATCATCCATGTTGTGGTTTACGTTTTGCCGTCGTTGTAGTGTGAATCATGAGCTACACCGTGTTCAGTGTTCTACGTAATACGTACAGTACTGTACAAAGAACTATTAACCGCTAGTGTGATAGCTATGAAAAGAAACTTCAAAATTTGTGTTGGATTGGGTTCTAGACATCATTGGTAAGGTGTCTTCTAATTGGTCCACATACTCACCTGCTGGCTGGCTCCTGCTCCACCTCTACATCACCAAGGTGAGAATACTCACCTGGTATATGTTTGTATATTCTTCTGTTATTCAAGATATAAATTTTTTGTTGATATCGGTACCATTAGTCTCAGCAATGATTGTAGCGTACAGATATTTTTGTCACAACTCGATATAACATTAAAAACAAATAAATTATGACGAGTAGAAGTTAACAAAGTTCCGGAATATATTTATACCACTTTTTGTCATTCTTTTTCTGCAGCACGTATTAAATCATTTCATCCCATAAAACAAAACTTTTGAGCACAATGGTGTAATCAGATTACAGATAAAAAAGAACTCTTGATATAAGTGGAAGACAAGAAATTATAGATTCATGTCGTCACCTAATTCAGAGCGCTGAATATTGAACCGACTTTAGTAGCTACTGCCCCATCCATTCTGGTATCCCATGTATACTTTATTATAGTAAGTATAATTTGTATACTTTGTTCCGCCAGTCCCACGAAAACCTCATACGTGGTGATATACTCTCTGTGATACCCTCTGAAGTCGGTTATATATTTGGAAATAATTATTAGAAAATACACAGTATAAATTTAGGCAATACATCAGCTAGGGACGACAACCACAGGCGAGGATAGCAAGCTTTGATAGGGGGAAGAATAACAGAAGGATCAGTAGTTGAAAAGGTGAGAGCGATTGGTTAGGGGCCAAAAGGGAGTCATAACCCTGAAATCAAAGTTATGATTGGTATTAGAGACCTATGACGATTAATTAGAACAGTGTGACGATACATTATACCATACTGTACTGCTATCAACTCGGCGAAAATTGTCAAGCCTAACATTAAGTAAACTAGAGGAATATTCTCCAGGTGGCGCGCTAACCTATAGGTCAAGTACGTTGCCTCTACCGAAATGAAATAAAAACCCGTCATACTGTACTTTTGTCCCTGGTGGCTGACTGACAAGGCGGGGGTCAACGTGGCATGGGATCAAGGAGGTTAAATATCAAGGTGGTCCACTCTTTGCTTTATTATATTCTATGACCAAAGAAAGTTATATGTTATCTATCTGTTCATATTAAACTATAGACTGAGTGACGAGGCTTTACTTTTGGTGTATAAAATAGCTTGATTGGTGTTGGATGATTTTTAATTGCCTCCATGAATCATTAACCGGCCCTCACGTCATACTTCATCGGCCAAGCTAAAAAAATAATTGTTTGATTGGTTGATACAGTATTAGGCATGAAGAGGAGTAAATAATTAATTCATAGTAATATAGTAAAGTAAAATACGAGCTGTTGTTTAAGTCAACTTGGTTCGGATATGGTCGAACATCTTGAGGCCTGAGTGAGATTTTGGCGTTTTGGCGAAAAATGCATGTGCTGATCGTGTATTTTATCTCCCTAGAACTACGGGTACGCATAGTCTCCAGGGATTCTACCGTCAAGTATCAGTTTTGTTATTTTTTTCTTTCATTATAATCTACTGAATACTAAGAGATATGTGAACGTACAGTGCACTCAAACGCAGAGAAAATAACAGTACAGTATAGGCAAGGAACACGAGAGAGAGAGAGAGAGAGAGAGAGAGAGAGAGAGAGAGAGAGAGAGAGAGAGAGAGAGAGAGAGAGAGCTTACTGTATGTGTGGAAGGTTTCGTCTACTGTTAACCTGCAAATTTGCCAATAAATTAATTTTAAGTTATTACCCGAAAGTATGATTGGTTGTGTGATTGAGTTAAACTTGAGGAATCTGAGTTTTTCTGTATTTGTGATTTGCAGTATAGTCTAGGGTCTTGTAAAAAATAGGAAAATTGTATAGTACTACAGTGCAAACATTATACACGGAGAAAGGCCTAATACAGAATCTATTTTAGATTACTTCAATGGTTCGCCCACCAGAAATTCTTTACGTTTATCCTGAAGAAGATCTGATGGGTGAAACGTTGAAATAAACTGCATCTTGTATTGTGCATCACATTTAGGCTTTCCCCCTAAACAACGGTACGACTTATCCGATGTTTTTACTCTTGCTGTGCACTGTCTTCCACTGGCAACACTTAACACGAATCAAGTATACACAAGGATATCAGTCCATCGACCTTCACCGTCCTGAGCAATAACACTGAATTCAGTCACTGAGGTATTATATTGCATAGTTTCTAATCCAATTCCTGACATTACTTGCCTTCGCACCATCATTGTAGCGTTCTTATCACACATTGTTATTGCTTCCGACCAACACACAACTGCATCAAACCAAACCAGTACAGTACATTGTTGTTGCTATGTAAGTTATGTAACTCGCTCCCGTTGACCCATTCCAACCCGTCCACACTAGGCTACCGTATTCTGGCTTTAGTATTCAGTCAGAACTCGTACACTACTTGTGTGTGTCAGTCTCCAGCCGTTTCATCTTTCTTCATACTAGCCGAACAGTAGCAGCAAAGAGTATAAGAAGATCGCCTACACTCTTTGGTAGCTGTATTGTGAACCCGCATCTTGCTCTCCCTCCCTTCGCTCCCCCCAATTGTGTCGTGTACTCTCAGTTGATTGGCATAAACTGTACTGACTGATCAAATAATATACTCGTATATATAATAAACTAGTGACAGCAGCAGTTTGTTTTTCAGACCATAGTGAGGTTATTATATGGACCAACGTATATCATACTCTTCCCGTCATTAGTGTGTAAAATTGGTAAGATATTGGAGCAAATGTGGATTAAAATGTAGTCAAATGAGAGAGAGAGAGAGAGTAGGAGGGCTGGCTCACCTGGTGGTCTGTGGAACAAATTTAGTATACAGTATAGATGGCAGGTGCACAAAAATAGCTTTAACTTGCCAACTTTGCTCCCCTTCATCACGGGGAACTTCGATATTGGTGGTGTGGTGGTTTGGGTTCAAGGTGCAGGTGGCAGGCAGACAGGCGGAAATTAAGAGAGCATAACATTTAGTACTCAAATAGCCTAGTAAAAAAAAAAATTAGAGTTATATACATCTTTCGGTTGTTCTTGGGCCTTTTGTGTGTAACAAAATTCAGTGCAGTATGATTATGAAAGCGAAGACGATATAGCCTAATATTATTAATACTGGATGTTTTGTGATCAGTGGGAGGAGAGCGGGTGGGACGGTAAATTCCCCCCTAGGCCCCTACCCCCACTCTCCAACTGCAACCGTCACACATTCCTCTCCTTCCTATCCCCCCTCCTGAAGTTCATGTAAATATCAAATAGTTGCCAATGAAATATACTTTGTCATGCCTTTATATTTATGTTGTAGTGTGGATGATCCTTCCTCTACAAAATGCTAGAATCAAAATAGCAAATTTTATTGGTGACCTGATAAGTTTGGAGGAATCGTGCAGTTGCTCAATATATTTACCAACACTGTACTTCTTCCTTTAAGTCCAAATAGGTCCGTTTTAATTCCTGACACTGAAACTTAGTCCTATTGCAAACCCTTAAATTAATTTCTACTACGTTTTAAATTTTAAGTTTTGAAGATACCGGTACATATTTTGACATGTTGTTTCCCTTCCTTTATTCGTAGTAGTTTAAACTCCCTCCATCCTTTCACTTTTATTTTCCCTTTCCTTCCTTCATACACTAATTTCTACAAAATATGCCAATTAACAGAGAACATCAACATTAATAATGGGAATATGTTTAGTGGCATCGTTTGTAGTAATCAGTATTCAGTAGCCATCCAAATTACCAACAAGAGAGTCTCAATTTAAAACCAAGTTGCACCGTATTTTCCGTGCCTAACTATTTGTGGTCTTGGTGCTATTGTGTTGCTGGTGATTTGTGAGGTGTTGGTGATATTATGTTGATGGTAATACTGTGTTACTAGTGATTTGTGAGGTGTTGGTGATATTATGTTGATGGTAATATTGTGTTATTAGTGATTTGTGAGGTATTGGTGATATTATGGTGATGGTAATACTGTGTTACTAGTGATTTGTGAGGTGTTGGTGTTATTATGTTGATGGTAATATTGTGTTACTAGTGATTTGTGAGGTGTTGGTGTTATTGTGTTGCTGGTGATTTGAGGCGTTGGTGCTGGTGATATTATGTTGCTGCTGGTGATTTAGTAACGCAGCACCGAGCCTAAATGGGTTAGTTTTACCCAGCCAACAGGAAATGTTCTCACAACAACGTGGAACGGTTGGTCTGTTACGCTCTTTATAAACTTTTCCTGACAAGCAATACGGAACCAACCATAACAGTATTACAGAGAACGTGAGGATATGTGAGTCCTGGTGAACCGTTATTATTTTTTTACCTGTTATTATTATTGTCATGCTGTCTTGTTATTGTATCCTGTGTGTGTACTGTAATTAATATCGTTATTGTATCTTTATATATACGGTATATATAAATATACTTTTCATTAATATCGTTACTGTATCATCTGTGTGTGTGTGTAGTAGCCTACCGGACCCTCTTATTAGTCGTAGTAGCCTAATCGTTGTCGTGGTTGGTATGGCTGGCTGGAGGCACCGAACACCACCACAAAGGTCCACAGCGGCGTGACCTTCTGACGAGTGGTGGTGGTGGTAGTGGAGTTGCAGGCAGGTTGGTTGGTTATTGGTTTGTTCAGGAGGAGGGGACGTAGAGGTCGCACAACTTACCAACACCCTCTCCCTCCCTGATCAGAACTCTTAATTTGATGTAGGTTTATAGTATTTATATTTTCTTTCCTTTTCCGAACTTCCTATTAGGCTATCCCTTTCCATAACTCTTTGTGTGTGTGTGTGTGTGTGTTTTAGCCTACTGTGTATTATATATTTTTCCCCTTTCTCCGCGGGTCGCGAAGGTCAGTCAAAGAAGTTATACCGTTATCCAAGCATACATGCATTACCCTTTGTGTGTGTGTGTGTGTGTTGCTGTCAATCAAGAGAATGAATGTATAGGTCGTAAAAGTTTTCTACCCACATTAAACATCTGGTATTGTGATTACACTCGTGCTTGTGAAACTCAGATGGTTGTATTGAGGTGCTGAATTTCCTAGAGTCAAAACCTCACTGAATATTGGGTGTTTACCGTAATGACACGCTTAGTCCGTGATATCCTTGGGGTCCTTCTTAGCTGTTATACCCCTGTCGGCTTTTATTTTGACTATGCTGATAAAAGTTCAATGTCTTTTGGTTGCCGTTTATTGCAGTGAGTATGTGGTGTGGTGGTGATTGCCAGGATTAGAAGAGTATAATCTTTAGATATAATTATACGGGACGGTATTGTTTACTAGGGTATAGCCTAATGAAAGTCTCTCTCTCTCTCTCTCTCTCTCTCTCTCTCTCTCTCTCTCTCTCTCTCTCTCTCTCTCTCTCTCTCTCTGTTATCAAGACATTTTGTTGTAGCATCTTGTCAAAACTGGTGATTTCACAAATTTGATGAGGAAAAAATGGAGTGAGGAAATAAGGAATGGTATAGGTGTCAAAAGAAACCAAACTTTCCAACATACATAAAACTACTGGCTGTTGCGACTCGAAATAGAATAACTATGAATGGAGTGAGTATAAAGTTTATTAAATATTATGAGTTATTGCAAGCGGAAAAAATATGAAGGAAAGGAGTGTATAGATTATTGGTTATTGTTTGTGGGAAAATATATGAAGGAGGGGAGTGTATAGATTTTAAATTTACAAGTTATTGGTTATTGAAAATGGCAAAAATATAAAGGAAAGGAGTGTATAGATTTTTAAAGCGGAAAAAAAAAATGAAGGAAGGGACCATACAGATTTTGGGACCCAATAAACCTTAGTACTGTATAAGGCAAAAGCATGGCGAAGCATTACTGTATGTATCGAGAAGTTAGTAACATAAATTACACGATAGGGATAAATTGTGGAGTGCGTCTCTTTGGTGAGGTTGTGGCCCTCTGGTGGACAATGACCGCTGCTGGGGTCATCCTCCCACCTCCACCCACGCCCCTCTCTCCACCTTCCTCCACACCTCTCTCCCCACCTCCACCCACTCCCCAATCTCCACCTCCCTCCATCCGTACACCTTGCCTCTACCTCCATCCACCCACTCTTCTCCCTCTCTACACCTCTCTCCACCTCCCTCCACCCACTCTTCTCCCTCTCCACGTCCCTCCCTCCATCCGTATAGCCTACCTTCCCTCCACCCACGACCCTCTCTCCACCCGGGCTCCTCTTCCACCACCTCCCTCCACCCGGGCTCCTCTTCCACCACCTCCCTCCGACCATGTTCCCCCCCCCTCCACCCGTATTTCTAGCCTCCACCTACGTCGCACTCTCTCTTCTCCACCCACACACCCATAATCCCTCTCCCACATTCTCTTTCCCCTCCCTTTCCCACATTTCCTTTCCTCTCCCCCTCCCACATTCCCTCCACTATAACACGGTACTGTCACTCTCTTGCCTGTCATTCCTTCCTTCCCATCCATCCATCCATCCATCCATTCACCCTCACCTTCTCTATTATAGTGCATGTTATTTCCTACTGTCAACCCAACTCTCCCCCCTCCCCCACACTGCCTTTATTCCCCCCACACTGCCCCTACTCCCCCACTCTCCCCACACTGTCCCCCTCTCCCCCAGTCCCCCTCCACACAGGTTGGCGGTACATCCTCATCCCTTTGTGACGTCATGCACGAGCGGTTCCCTGATTGGTTGTATGTGCTCCTTTCCTTGTTTCCTGGACCAATGAGAGGGCAAGCGTGACTGTCCTTTGTTTTTGTTTGTATTTGACGTCATGTTGATGCTTTATGCTTATTTTAGCCGGTTGTTCTATTGTTTATAATGTATGTTTTTCTTGGTGTTGCGTATTTTGGCCTCTTTTTTTCAAGTTTAATGCATGTGTCATAATATTGCGTTCGCTAAACAATAATTGTTCGAGTGACTAGAGTAACGTTAGGTTTGTTGAATTGAAATGTCAAAATACACGGGTAGCCTATATAAAAAAAAATAGTTAGTTATTGTTGTGAGTGTTATTAGGGTTGGATTGATACAGTTGTTACTCACTTACAAAAACTTGGAGTAGCAACAATATTTGTTTTTTTTAACTCTTTCTATGTGTGTGTGTGTGTGTGTGTGTGTGTGTGAAAGAGAACACACACATACAAGTTGTCGGACGCAGCATCTGCTGATAGAGAGAGAAAGAGAGAGGAGGGTTGGTTAGCATAGTAAACACAGAGAGAGAGAGAGAGAGAGAGAGAGAGAGAGAGAAGGGTTGGTAAGCAAAGTAAACACAATTATTACAGATGTAAGGAATGATAGAGGGAAGATATACAAGAGCATAGGGGTGACAGAAAAGGGGAAGAAGGGAAAGCAATAAATTATAAGTAGCAGCTTGAAACAAAGGGACAGAATACATTGAGGAGGAGAAAAAGGAATAAAGCTAAGGGAAGGGATAATAAAAAGATAAAACACTGGAAGAAAATATATAAAAGTAGATTAGAATAATTACGAGTGATATGATAAGGTGACCAATAAGAAGAGTAACTGATTGAATAAAGGGAAAATAAATAGGAAACGGGAAAATAAAAGAAAAGAATAACGATAATAGATAGATGAAGAAACAGTTTATAGGACAGTAGGCTCCATAGTTAGGGTAAGCTAATGAATGAGTACAAAAAGAATGATAATAATAGATAGATGAAGAAACAGTTTATAGGACAGGCTCTGTAGTTAGTCAACATTGACGAGGGGACTAAAAGGCCTAGTTAGATTTGAGGATGACAGAGAACCATCCGTGTAGAACGAGGGAGAAGATGATTGAAAGGCAAGACAGAAAGCACCAGCAGGGAAATTGAAGAAGAGACACGAGTCATATCTTGATGTAGTCAGAAAATTGAAGATAAACGGGTCCTTCAAATATTGCCACGAAACACCAACTATATATCGTGGCATAGTCAGGAGGAATCAGTCCTCAATTCTTCTTGTACACGTTCACAGAGTCCTTGAGGGGTGATTCTTTTGTTGGTATAGTGGAAGTAATCTGATTCCTCCAAACTATGCCACGAAACAACATTAAGATCGTCTGTTGTTGTTGAAGTTCCTCAAGCTGTCTGGCCGAGCAGCCCCGTTAAGGTCGTCTGTTTTCTGGCATAGTTAGGAGGAATCAGTAACCTTTTAATTTACGAACAAGAAAATTCTCCCGTAAAGTGCCTACTTCTCTAGAAATAAAATTAAGGCCCATAATTCCTACATGCATGAATTCGAAAGTTTATTTTACCAAGCCTTTTTTTTTTATGCTGAAAAAGGTCGACAGGACTAATGAATAGGCGTACGTCGTCTGGTAATGAAAGTCACTCAGCGGTTTCTCTGTGAAAAGCAATAATTATATGGAATTAACCTGATGTAAAGTAAGATGGAAACACGAGAGAGAGAGAGAGAGAGAGAGAGAGAGAGAGAGAGAGTGCGTGTGTGTGTGTGTGTGTAGTAAGGGGAACGAGTGATTGATGTGAAAGAATGAAGTTGAAGGGGGTGGGAGGGGTAATAAGTCAATAGTAAGGTGAGGGAGTTATTAGGGAATCAGAGAATGAAAAGGGTGAAAGGCAGAGAAAGAACATCCCAAGCCAAACCAAGCCACTTGTTACTCCAGCATCGAGAGAAAGTTGTACCCCCACATTATCATCCTCTCTCTCTCTCTCTCTCTCTCTCTCTCTCTCTCTGTTTAACCATTTCATTACAATCTTATATTTTCCTATGTTTTTTTTCTTTTACAATAATTATGCACATCATTGCCTACCTCTCTGTAATCTCCTTGTAGTACCGTATCTTTTTCATGTACATGTTAATAAAAACACAACATTTCCTATCTGCGTCCGTATTCCTTCCTTCTCACATCTACTGTACTTTGACTGCAGTCTGTATAAGTTAATTAAAGGAAGATGATTTTGTTGGTAAATTGGAAGGATACTAATTCCTCCTAACTATATTATATACCAGAAAACGGAGGCCCTCAATATAGTACTAGCCTAATAGGGGATTTGTTCCATGGCATAGTTTGGTGGAATCAGGGGCCTTCCAATTTACCTACAAAATAATCTCCCCCTTACCCAACCATTTATATATTGATTTTTATTCCTGTTTCTGTTTTCTATATGCTTCTTTATGTTACAACCTCGTTCCCTCTTTTTATTGTTTGTATCATCTATTAGTCCCTCGTTTTGTTAACTTTCCCGGCTTTCCCCCTCTTGTTTCATCTTTACGACTTTCCTTCAGTCCTTTCTGCCCCCTTTTCATTGTTTGTATCGTCTATTAGTCCCTCGTTTTGTTTACTTTCCCGGCTTTCCCCCTTGTTTCATCTTTAAGACTTTCCTTTCGTTTCTCCCTTTCTGTGTTCTCTCGTCTTTCATCCCTCTGGTGGCGGGATGTTAAACTACAGTATTCTTTCCTACTGTAAATGTTGGTCTTTCTGTGCGTAGGCTAGGCTAGTTTGCTTAAAATGTTTCCTTTCTTCTCTCGCCTCCCTGAACAAACACATACATACATACCTTCCCTCTGGTGGTGGAATGCTCAACTCTTTTATCCCGTGATTTATTAGGGTATATTTATGTACTGTGTCGTACCAATTCTTAAGGGGTTAATATTATCACGTTTGGTAACATTGGAGTGCCTTGATTCCTCCAAAATATGCCAGGAAACAGGACCAAAAGAGCAAAAATAATGGTGTTCTGTTGCCTGAAATAGTTTGGAGGATTCAGTTGCTCCAGATTTACCAACACAAAATTTCCCCCTTCATGTTGACCAGCTGCTCTGAATAGCCTAGTCACATCACACAAAAAGAAGAGACTAGGCTATGTGAAAGGTCTCTGTTGAGGGGATAATCTCTTGTGGACGAACAGGAGGGCTATATAGACTGCTGATTCCTCCTAATTAAGCAACAAAACAGACCTCCCTTACTCGTAACCTGCTGGGGTATAGTTCGTTTCGTTCGTGGAGTAGCCTAGTTTGGAGGAGTGTGTAGCCCTCCATGCAGTTCGTCCACTAAAGATAACTAACTCCCTGAACAGTCATTGCATTTGCGTGTTTGTTTAGGCTTGGTGTGGTCATGTTTGTCTTCGATATCAGTAAGCACTAAAGCTAAAAAAGTAAAAATATAAATTGGAGGGTTGCCGAGTTCTCCAAAACTATGCCACGAAACGTATCCCCTATTAGTAGCCTAAGGGTGAGATAGTCTGGTTTCCTGGCATAACTTGGAGGAATCAGTGGCCCTCCAATCTACCAAAAAGACAGTCAGATCGTGTATGAAACTTGGAGGCTTCTGATTCCTCCTGACTCTGCCACAAAACAAGCTCCTTCCATAAAGGTGGTGTTTCGTGGCACTATTTGAAGGACTCATTACCCTCCAATTTTCTGACTACATCACAGGGTCCCTTAAGCTTGGGTTGTCAGTACAGCTGCCAACAACCAATCACTCCTCTTGTTGCTTCATAATATCAGTGGGATGATTCTCTGACTCGTAATGTAAACACAGAGATTTGTTAAGGACCCCATGAACGTGTACCAGAATTGGGGACTTCTGATTTATCCTGACTATGCCACGAAACAAGCTTCTTCCATATATATAGTTGGTGTTTCGTGGCAATATTTGAAGGACTAGTTTATCTTAATTTTTTTTTTTACTATAAATCACATGGTCCCTTAATGTTTAATGTTTATTTACTACTTTGTGTCTGGTAGAGTGTGTTAAATTTAGTCTTAGAGTCCACAATTGTTGCTTATTAATTAGTCATTGCACAAAGACGGTTTTCATGGTTTTTAGACATTCACATTGTTCAGTTATGTAATTTGTGAGTTTGGACTATTAATGTTGTAGATGTATACCTTAGTTTGTTTGGGAAGTAACCTTGTCCATATCATGATGACGCCGCCAGATGCCTAGTTGCATCAATAAATCAATCAATCAATCAATATCATGATGAATTCGATACTTCACAATCAACTCGTTTAGTTTCAGAAATCAGACTTGTATGGGACGTGAGTTATAGAAAAAAAAGATAAAGTACCAGTATCATTATTTTGGTGCTCGCGGGATTGTTACGAATGCTCAATTAATTATTATTATACATGTACTCACTCTTTTGAATATAGATAAATACTAATGTACATGATTTGGAGTTGCACTTGGACTATAGGGTGCTTCCAAACTAATTACCGTAACATAATAATAATAATAAGCTAACTCAGACTTGAGAACCGTGTCGTCAGTTAGTTAGGTTACAAGACTTCCTCCAGCAGATGTTAATTGCTAGACGTTCCTCATCATGCAGTTATAAGTGTACGGGCGAGTGTGAGAGAGTTGGCAGGGAAGGGTGTAGAGTGTGAGAGGGAGGGGTGTAGGGGTGAGTGTGGGAGTGTGTAGTGAGACAGACAGGGAGGAGTGTAGAGTGAGACAGGGAGGGGTGTAGGGGTAGGTGGGAGTGTAGTTGTAGTACAGCACAGATATTTGTACAGGAAAGTGTACAATACTCTCAGTACATACAATTATTTCCCATCACCATCAAAGGAACTCACAGGCAACACAGATTTACACTATGGGTTAAAAATAGAACACAAGGTAAACAAACCAAAACCTATACAATAAGTTGGTATATAGACAGTCAGTAAAGACGGTGTTTTCAGTACAGTCTACAGTAACTCCTTCCTTCCCTCATATCACCCCATGCAGCTGGTGGTGGGTGGTTGGTTGGTCCCTTCCCGTCCCGCCTGGCTAATTACTGATTGCCTTACTCTATACTGTCTTTCTTTAGCTGGTGTCTGGGAACTTCTCTCTCTCTCTCTCTCTCTCTCTCTCTCTCTCTCTCTCTCATTAGTTCCCTCTCTTTCAATCTCTTTTTTTCCCTCTTTCTGTCCCACTCTTTCTCACTGTGTTCATATATTCCGTCTCCTTTCCTCTTTCCCTTTCTCTTTGTGTTCATATTTTCCTTCTCCCTCCCTACTTCTCTCCCTCTCTTTCTCCCTCTCTCTATTATCCCTTCCTCCTTTCTCTTTCCAAATATTCCGTCTTCCTCCCTCCCTACCTACTTACCTCCCTTTCTGTTTCTCTATTCATATTTTCACTATACCTTTTCCAGTGTTGCCCCTTTTCTCTTTAATTTATCTTCCATTGTCTTGAGTCTGGATGTCTTTTGTCTTCCGTTCTCATCGCGTCTCAATAATTGGCCTCTGTGTCTCACCCTCTGCCAATCATCTCCCTCCCTTCCCCTGAGTGAGTGATGGCTGGAGGGAACATGTAGCATTGTATATACAGTACAGTTGGGCACATGAATGGGTGGTACAGCCCAAGTGAAAGATGGTCAATTTCTCCCAATATCAAGTTCCTTAGTGCCAAATAGGAGACACCAGGGGCAGGAGTCAGTATTGAGGATGGTGTGTGTGTGTGTGTGTGTGTGTGTGTGTGTGTGTGTGTGTGTGTGTGTGTGTTCCTTAGTGCCAAATAGGAGACACCAGGGGCAGGAGTCAGTATTGAGGATGGTAATAGAAAGCAACTACCTGATAATAGACACTGGTTACTCAAATGGGACAAGTATCTTTCACCTGGGCTGTACCACCCATTCATGTGTCCAACTGTACGTACACGGAATATTGAAGGCTACTGCGTTTTCCAAATTGGTGCCAAAAATATCGCCTACACTGAAAGTATAAATAGTAGGTGGAATAGACTGGAGAAATCAGTTGACTAAAATATTATTATTAGTCGTCAATGTCTCTTAGATAAATAGAAGAATAATTCTTCCCTGCAATATAGATGAAATAACAGTTAAATGTATGATTCCCTCCAAGACAAAAGTAGCACAAAAAAAAGTATACTGTATAATTATATAAAGAGACGTGTTACAAATGTACATATCCGTCATGCATGTATGTGTGTGTGTGTGTGTGTGTGTGTGGTAAGATATCATTCATGCATTTCACACTTTGCATGCCACTATTTTATTCTTATTCACTGTTTTTTATTTATATGCAGTAGGCCTGACCATCATGCATGAAGTGAAGGTTGTTGTACAGTTGACTCCAAAAATTTCGAGACACTACCTGCTAAACTTTAGCAGGTAGTGTCTCAACATTTTTGGAGGCAACTGTACTTGGACTCTGGGACAAAAAGAAACCCCAACTCTGGTAGGCCTACACGTGGTAATAATAAATCTATGGGTGCAATTATTCTCGTGTGTAAATATTTAAACACCCCAGACGATGGACACTGAAATAATATACAGTACAGTACCGGTAGCTTGTTTATTATCCATTTGTTTATTTATTTATTCACTTATTTATTATATTAATGTTTTACCTCTTGTACCATATCAGAAGTTTATATTCAGTGTACAGTTTTGACACGTGACTCATTATAAAAAAAGGTGACTTCAAAACTATTCCACAAATCAACTTGAAACAAAAGGTCGATATTGTGTCTCTATCCTTAAGATCTTTTAGTGAAATTTGAGGTACCACTTGTCCTTGTAATTCTCTCTCTCTCTCTCTCTCTCTCTCTCTCTCTCTCTCTCTCTCTCTCTCTCTCTCTCTCTCTCTCTCAATTCACAGTTACATTCCTTGTCTCACCGTCCTCTGCCTTCCCACCATGCCTGCCTTCCTTCCCACCATGTCTGCCTGCCTGCCTACCTTCCCACCATGACTGCCTTCCTTCTCACCATGCCTGCCTACCTGCCTGTCTGCCTTCCTTCCATACATATCATAATACTCTCACTTTTTCTACCCCTTCTCTGTTGTCTTCCTTCCTTCCTCTCTTGGTACATACATTGGAGCGCCTTCATTCCTCCATAGTATGCCAAGAAACAGTACCAGATTAACAAAATAATGGTTGCCTGTTGCTTGAAATACTTTGGAGGAATCTGTTGCTGCAGATTTATCAATGTATATATGTATTTAACAATGTATATATGTATTATTATGTACTGTACTTCCCCCTTAATCCCCATGTTGTCTTAAGTGTGAGATAAGGAACAGAGGGAAGATATCAACTCTTACGTGAGTTACCCCTATAAGGATGATTATTTTTTACCACGACTATACTTGAAAGTTTGTGTGTATGTGTGTGTGGACCCCGTAGAGTTTATTTCGGTATGTATTGCATTCTATCGTTTGGCAAAAGAGAACATGCAGTGTCTAGGAAAATTTTATATACCCCATGATTAAATTAATGAAGTGGCTGGAATTAACCACTAAGTCACCCCCCCCCCTCCTCCATTCCAACTCTCTGCCCCCCCCCTCCTCCTCCCTCCTCTGACCCCTCTTATTTCCCGTTCCTTAAACTTCCTCCTCCCTCTCCCCTATACATCTTCCTCCCTCTCTCATACCTCTTCTTTCCTTTCACCCACCTCTTCCTTTCTATTCCTCTGTTCTTTCCCTCTCCCCTATACATCTTC
>JAWZYT010002678.1:72500-83396 GCA_034508575.1 Petrolisthes manimaculis
CATTCAGGCAACCACATAAAAACCACATAATTATTAACAAGTATGCAACACTAAGCCAGGCACATAAACAAGAGAAAACTGAACCTGTAAACAAACATGAACAGTAGCCAAGCAGCCGAACAAGCAATAAACAAAGGTGATAAACAGGAAAATAAACACAAACAAACAAACTAGTCAACATCAAGGAAGAGGTGGGGGGGAGGGGAGGGGAAGGGAGGATGGAGGGGGAGGGGAAGAGAGGATGGAGGGGGAGGGGGAAGGGAGGAGAGGATGGAGGCAAGGGGGATGGATAGGTGTTGAGGGACGGGGATGGGGGGATTGATGTGCAGTAATAGGTTGGGGATTTGAGGTGACTGGGATGGGTTGAAGATGCAAGGTGGGAGTGAGGGAGGGATGTGGTGGGGATGCTTAGGTAATGAGGATGAAGGAAAGGAGGTGGGGGAAATGACTGGGGACTGAAGATGAAGTTGGAGAAAGAGACGAGGGGGTTATGACTGAGGTAAAATGTTTTAGATGAATGACTGGAGAGGAAGGGGGATGAATATAGAGGGATGGATGTGGAGGGGTCGTCGTTGGAGGAGGGGGGGGTCTGAGGGTTGGAGGTGGAGGGGTCGTTGGAGGGGGGGTCTGAGGTTTGGAGGTGGTGGGATGACTGGTGTTGAGGAAGATGAAGGAAGGAGGGGAGGGGGATGACTAAGAGATGGAGGTATACGTATAATTGAGTATAGTGGAAGGGGTGGTCGGAGGAGGAGGGGTCGACTTTCTCTGCCATAGGTCAAGTTGACTGCCAATTATCTCAGAGGATGATTGTCAAGGTTTAGGCTGGGGGGGGGGAGGAAGAGGAGGAGGAGGGGGCCAGAGTGTGGTGGGGGGCTGTTGTGGAATGTTGGAGAGAAAGAAAGAGAGAGAGGAATCTGGGTAAGAGAAGGTTTTGGTAGTGGTGAGAAGGGAAGGGAAAGTTGTAGTAGTGGTGAGGTGAGGAGAGGTCAGGTTGTGAGAGTAGTGAGTGAGAGGGGAGAGAAGGTTGTAGTAGTGGTGAAGTGAGGAGAGGTGAGGTTGTGGGAGTGGTGAGAGGGGAGAGAAGGTTGTAGTAGTGGTGTTGTGAGAGTAGTGAGAGGGTTCAGAGAAGGAAAATGAGTTGCGGAAAAGGTGAGAGGGAAAACTGAGGAGAGTGATTATGAGATTGCAGGAGAGGTGAGAGGGAAGGAGGTTTACGATACGAATGGTGTATGAGATGGTTTGGAGAGGGACGAGAAGGATTAATGTGTTGTGATGAGAGTGGAGAGTGGGAAGCTACCGAAAGTAAAGCATGGGAACTGAGTGTGAGAGTGGGAAGTAGCTAGTGTGGGAGTGTGTGTGTGTATGTGTGTGTAGGGGGGGAGGGGGGTAGGGGGCGAGGCGTGGGAAGAAGAGCAGAGGAAGAGTTGTGTCACTATTATTATTTTTTTTAATTAAATTTTTTACCCTCACTTTCTTCACACCCCTCCTCCCCTACGACTCTTTCTCTCTGATTCATTACTGTCTCATCTGGGGAACGTCTTATTCTCTCTCTCTCTCTCTCTCTCTCTCTCTCTCTCTCTCTCTCTCTCTCTCTCTCTCTCTCTCTCTCTCTCTCTCTCTCTCTCTCTCTCTCTCTCTCTCTCTCTCTCTCTCTCTCTCTCTCTCTCTCTCTCTCCGTTGCCACAGTCCCATATATCTTCTTTACACCCCATACCTTTATCTACAATTACCACAACAACAACAACAACTAATAATAATAATAATGCAACAACAACAAATCCTCCTCCTAAACATTCGACCCTTCCATGTTGCCTGAAGTTTCATTTACTCCTTCATGACTCCCTTCAACACCCCATTTTTATACCGTTTCTGCATGACAGTCTATAGTATATGCAACACGACACCCCTTCCACTTTTATTTCCACACTACCTATATAGCTACACGCCACCACTTCCTCCCCCCACCCACACCCACACACACACACATAACCTGAAGACACTCCACCCACCTGCTGTTGTAACCTTACGTCACCTGGTCATGTTACAGTGTCACGTGATGTTATGTTATGCAGGCAGGTAGAGAGAGGTTACCAAGGTGTGTGTGTCTGTGTGTGTGTGTGCATGATGGGAACTTGGGAAGGCTGAGGGTGACATCATGCGCATCTCGTCTTTCCTTTCCCGCGCACCTGTGACGTCATTCAGTTTCTTGTCGAGGTTGGTTGCATAGATGGTCAGGTTATGATGATGAAGATGTGGGTGTCAAGACTCGTGGGAAAATTGAGGAGGAGGAGGAAGAGTAGGAAGACGAGGAGGAGGAAGAGGAGATGGTGGTGGTGGTGGTGGTGGTGAGCTGAATTTATGAGTGGTGTTATGAAGAGTGATAGTTGGGTGGAGCTGAGAGGATGAAGAATGTGATTAATCGAAAGAATAGGCTGGAGGAAGATCGAAAAATAAACACATATAGCCTACAAAAGGAGGAGGAGGAGGAAGAGGATAAGAAAGAAAACTGGGAACCACAAAGAATTAAGAAAACACAGATAAGATGAATGAAAGAAGAGAAAAGAGAGTAAGATAAAGATGGAGTGAAGGAGGTGAGATTATAGGTAAGGGTAGGGCTCAGAGGGGTATAGTGGGAAGATGGTGATGTTGTGTGAGTGACTGGACAGATATTATGACACCAGAGAGAGAGAGAGAGAGAGAGAGAGAGAGAGAGAGAGAGAATTGTGTGTGTATGATGAGAGAGAGAGGGAGAGAGAATTGTGTGTGTATGATGAGAGAGAGAATTGTGTGGGTATGATGAGAGAGAGAGAGAGAGAATTGTGTGGGTATGATGAGAGAGAGAGAGAAAATTGTGTGGGTATGATGAGAGAGAGAGACAGAGAATTGTGTGTGTATGATGAGAGAGAGAGAGAGAGAATTGTGTGGGTATGATTAGAGACAGACAGACAGAGAGACAGAGAGAGATGTAGGTTGGCGGTCTGTTGAAACTAAGGTAAATATAGAGGAAAGAAAAGAGACAAGCCTGGGCGAGGAAGGGTATAGGTCACATATTAATTAAAAGGGGACTGGTGTGAAGATGATGATGTAAGGGTGAGTACATGACTAGACACACGCACACACACACACACATAAACTATACACATGGGAGAAACTTTGTAATATACCTCACTGCTGTAATAAGGTTGGTTTGTGAAGATGATGCAAACAAATTCCCTTCTTCCCTTGTGTAAATTCCCTTCGTCTTCTTCTCTTCCCTTGTGTAAATTCCCTTCTTCTTCTTCTTTTCCCTTGTGTAAATTCCCTTCTTCTTCTTCTTTCCCCTTGTGTAAATTCCCTTCTTCGTCTTCTTCTTTCCCCTTGTGTAAATTCCCTTCGTCTTCTTCTTTCCCCTTGTGTAAATTCCCTTCTTCTTCTTCTTTCCCATTGTGTAAATTCCCTTCTTCTTCTTCTTTTCCCTTGTGTAAATTCCCTTCTTCTTCCCTTGTGTAAATTCCCTTCTTCTTCTTTCCCCTTATGTAAATTCCCTTCTTCTTCTTTCCCCTTGTGTAAATTCCCTTCTTCTTCTTCTTTTTTTCCCTTGTGTAAATTCCCTTCTTCTTCTTCTTCTTTCCCATTGTGTAAATTCCCTTCTTCTTCTTCTTTTCCCTTGTGTAAATTCCCTTCTTCTTCCCTTGTGTAAATTCCCTTCTTCTTCTTTCCCCTTGTGTAAATTCCCTTCTTCTTCTTCTTTTTTTCCCTTGTGTAAATTCTCTTCTTCTTCTTTCCCCTTGTGTAAATTCTCTTCTTCTTCTTTCCCCTTGTGTAAATTCTCTCCTTCTTTCCCCTTGTGTAAATTCCCTTCTTTCCCCTTGTGTAAATTCCCTTCTTCCCTTGTGTAAATTCCCTTCTTCTTCTTCTTTCCCCTTGTGTAAATTCCCTTCTTCTTCTTCTTCTTTCCCTTGTGTAAATTCCCTTCTTCTTCTTCTTCTTTCCCTTGTGTAAATTCCCTTCTTTTTCTCTTCCCTTGTGTAAATTCCCTTCTTCTTTCCCCTTGTGTAAATTCCCTTCTTCTTCTTTTCCCTTGTGTAAATTCCCTTCTTCTTCTTCTTTTCTTTTCCCTTGTGTAAATTCTCTTCTTCTTTTTCCTTGTGTAAATTCCCTTCTTCTTCTCTTCCCTTGTGTAAATTCCCTTCTTCCCTTCTTCCCTTGTGTAAATTCCCTTCTTCTTCTTCTTCTTCTTTTCCCTTGTGTACCGTAATGAATAAGTGTTACAGGAGGAAATTCGTGTATGGGAGCGTTATGAGACAATGATTTGGTGGCGTCATTGGGATACCTTTTTATAAATCTCCCCCCAAACAGTACTACCACCATACCACAACAAACTTTAATTTAAACTCATTGCCACTAGACACCATATTATTTTCAGGCACATTATTCCTGAGATTAGGCTAGATTTTTTTTTTTTTTTTTTTTTTTTTTTCTTACATCACGTGCCTCTAAATTCATCGGGGAAGCGGACAATCACATTTTTACACAACATAATTATTATATTGGTGGTGTTGTCATATGGTATTGTGTAGTTTGTGCCTCAGTGTTATTGTATTTACTTTTCCTGGAATATTGGTTAGGCTGTATTTGGTCGCCTCAGTGAATGATGAACATGATTGAATTTACATGAAAGAGAGAGAGAGAGAGAGAGAGAGAGAGAGAGAGAGAGTGAGAGAGAGAGAGAGAGAGAAGTGGACATGCATATGCAATAACCAATCAGGGTCCCATGACAGTTGTGTGATTGGTTTAGTCATAAGTGTGAGAAACTGTGATGAGGTAAAATGGTAAGATTTCTGTCATAACCTATACACCGTGAACCAGATCTGAAGCAGGTGTATTCTGGACGACAGCTCACCTATACCATCATGAGGCCACACACACATTTCGAACCATTAGAGGATTAGGGTGAGTTGTCGTCCAGAAACTGCCTGCTTTAGATATGGGGCTTCAATTCAGTTGGGCTACAGACTATGGTATCCGAATGTAGTGTCCCAAACCATAAATAATAAATATCCAGGTCTGCTTAGAATAGCCTCATGATGATGATGATGATGGAGTATAGATGATGATGATGTTGATGTTGGAGTATAAAACGAGATGCAGCAAGTATGAGACAGGATAGGAGGATAGGATAAACATTGTAGTCTAATTGGTTCACTGCATGGCTGGTATGTTAGTTGGTTCCAAACGTCAACAACACCAGGTTACGTCTTATTATGATTCGTGACTGTACAAAGTGGTTCTGTCTACCACGCATATGTTTATTGACAGTGGTTTAAACTTCACGGTGTTTTGTGGCCTTCATGCACGGACTGTCAAACGGACGTGAGCCTTCAGTACCTCTACACACACACACACATCTGTAGCAAAATAGCATGGTACTGCAAAGGCGATCTACCTATGTTATTATTGTTTATTTGTTATTGGGACTTACCGCCTATCGATTTCGTAAAGGTCAAGCTCCTTCCATATGGGTGGTGTGTCGTGGCAATATTTGAAAGATTCGTTTACCCCCAATTTTCTGACTACTTCACAGAGTTCTAAATAAATAGACTACAGACACTCACTGCTTCTTGAAGACAAAACATTTACCACGAGCCGACTCTGGGAAAGGATTGGGTTGGAAAGATAGCCCCATGATTATATACGTATCTTTTAAAGGTTATTGTACACTCACGAGCCATAATAAGCATACAGGTCTTGTAATTGAAGTTTTGAATCATCGGACCAACCAGTGAACCAACCAATTACTACGCTTATCCTGTCTCATACTTGTTGCTTTATTTAAGGGGAGATTCTCTTGTTGGTAAATTGTAAGGTCTGTGTTTCCTCCAAACTAGACCAGGAAACAGACGCCTTCAGTGGTATGTACTAATAGGAGATTAATTTTGTTTCATGGCAAAGTTTGGAGGAAAAATCACAGATCTTTCAATTCATCAGCAATAGAATCTCGCCTTGATATTCCATTAGGCTATATATTCGAAGTAGACTAGGATACTTATTGTTACTCTTGACTGTACTTACTTACTTAATTTAAACAAATGACCACATATATGAACACGTCAGGGGGAATCAGAAGTCTCCAATTCCCATACACGATCCCAGGGTCCTTAATTAAGTTAGGTTAGGGCATTGTAGTGTAAAAATAAGCTGGGAAAGGCAATGAGAGTATTTTTAATTATATTTTATGGTTTGTGTTATCACTACAACACAAGAGTTTCAATACAACCTTATATTTTTTTTACTCTGAGACGAGGTTGTGTGTTGAACGGAAGTGTGTGTTGGTTGGGAAATCTGGAACAACTGATTCCTCCAAACTATTCCAAGCGACAGGGCCACCATTGTATTTGTTCATCTGGTCTTGTTTTCTGGCATACATTGGAGGAATCAAGGTGCTATAATGTAAAGTATCAATCAATAGTGGATGAATGAATGGATGGAACTTGCTTACACTCACTCACTCACTCACTTACTCACGGAAAGAGAAACACAAGGAATTAGTTATAGGTTATGTATGCACACTCACGGTTATAGCCTACTTGTGTTGCGTATATACACTTGGAGAGGAGGAGGGGAAGGGAAGGGGGGTAATCACTCACTCTGTACACATTCATTGACACAGTTTACTTCACTCTGTTGGTCTGGGTTTTCTCTTTCCCACTCTCGTCCCTTTTCTCCTTCTCTTTCCATTCATTGACGCATTTTCCTTTACTCTGTTTGTTTGTCTGGGTTTTATCTTTCCCACTCTCGTCCTTCTTTTCCTTCTCTTTCCCACTCTCGTCCCTTCCTTTCCTTCTCTTTCCCACTCTCGTCCCTTCCTTTCCTTCTCTTTCCCACTCTCGTCCTTCCTTTCCATCTCTTTCCCACTCTCGTCCCTTCCTTTCCTTCTCTTTCCCACTCTCGTCCTTCCTTTCCTTCTCTTTCCCACTCTCGTCCTTCCTTTCCTTCTCTTTCCCTCTCTCGTCCTTCCTTTCCTTCTCTTTCCCACTCTCGTCCTTCCTTTCCTTCTCTTTCCCACTCTCGTCCTTCCTTTCCTTCTCTTTCCAACTCTCGTCCCTTCATTTCCTTCTCTTTCCATTCATTGACGTATTTTCCTTCACTTTATTGGTCTGGCTCTTCTCTTTTCCCCTCTCGTCCTTCCTTTCCTTCTGTTTCTCTCGTCTTTGCTGCCCCACTTCACTAATACCACCTTCCCCCTTACTTCCTCTATAGGCCTAAGGTCAGTCTTATTATATACTCAAATCTATCTCTACCCCTTTCCTGTTTATATCCTTTAGTACTATATCTTTTTCTTCCCTCTAATTGGCTTTCATGAAAAAAAAATAAACGCACCCATTTTATTTTTACTCACTCAATCCTGCCAACAAATAGACCAGAACCAAAACATCGCCTTCTGCTGGTGTAAGTAACAATGAACCATATAAGGAGAAAGAAGCCTTGATGATACAGGTTAGGTTAAGAGAAAATAATATTACGGACCCGTTTGTTATTAATTTCTTCCTCGTATCTGTAGTTGTTGTTGTTGTTGTTGTTGCCTTGTGTGGCGTCAAATTAGTAATATTTTCCCCGCCCATTAATTGCCAACACCTCTCTCCCTCCCACTATTCTAACTACAACCTTATGGAGGAGAGAGAGAGAGAGAGAGAGAGAGAGAGAGAGAGAAAGAGAGAGAGAGAGAGAGAGAGAGAGATGTATTCCACAATGTATAGATTATTATTGTAGTTTGATTTTCTTTTCTCTTACTTAAATATGGGGAGCTTCTTTTGTTGCTGAATTAAACTGGAAGTAGAAGGTAAATAAATAGATGGGTAGATAAATAAATAAATAAAAAATATTTGAATAGATAAATAAATACCGTAGATAAAATAAAGTAAATAAAGTGGAAGTAGAAGGTAAATAAATAGATGAATAGATAAATATATAAAGAATATTTGAATAGATGAATAAATACCGTAGATAAAATAAAGTATGTATGTACTGTATGTGTGTATGGGACCCTAACCTACAAAGTTATGGGTCCCTCCTGGCGGTGTGTGGCAACTTATAGGTCCCAGGTGTGCCAATTAGGTCAGGACAGGTCGTTAGGGGGTGTGTGTGGGGGGGTCTGGTTTGTGTGTGTGTGTGTGTGTGTGAGAGAGAGAGAGAGAGAGAGGGTAGGGTGGGGGGGTCGTTAGGTTAGTAGTGTGTGTGAGACGAGAGAGAGAGGGGGGGGGGTCTGGTTTGTGTGTGTGTGAGAAAGAGAGAGAGGGGGGGGGGGGTCTGGTTTTGTGTGTGTGTGTGTGAGAGAGAGAGAGAGAGAGAGGTAGGGGGGAGGGTCGTGTGTGTGGGTTAGGGGGTCGTTAGGGTGGGTAGTGTGTGTGTGTGAGAGAGAGGTAGGGGGGGGGGTCGTGTGTGTTTGTGTGAGAGAAAAAGAGAGAGACAGAGATAGGGTCATGATTGAGTGTGTGTGTGTGTGTGTAATAGGGTCATCAGGCACTGTACAGTTATGAGACCTAATAAATATTCAGGTTTGCCTCAAATAGGCTACCTAGAGATAGTAAATAAATGAACAATAAGATCTCCAATGGACCGTTCAAGCCTTCAACCAAAGCTGTATAACGTATTAGTGCTCGTGACTGTACATAAACGTCATTATAAAAAGCCTCCGTGTTTCGTGGCATAGTCAGGAGGAATCAGAAGCCACCAAGTCTCATACACGATCACTACAGGGTTCTTAATACTCTGGTTCTTAAGGGGATGGTATATATTCGGTACATTAAAGAGCCTTGATTCCTCCAATGTATGCCAGCCAGGAGACAGGACCAGAATAACATAAACAGTGGTGGCCTGTTGCTTGGAGTAGGACTTATAGATTAGTGAAGTAACCAGACGTGTGTTACTCTACCTTATTATCTACATTATCACTATTCCTACCAATATGTCCTCTCCCCTCATACATACATACATACATACATACCTTCATACACATATACTTACATACACATACACATACATACATACATAAACACATACATACATACATTCATGGCCTTGTTAGGGTGAAGGGAGTGGTGTAATGGTGAACCCTGTAATTATATACCTAATGAGGTGACACGTGGATAATTACTGAGAAATTGTGGTGGTGTTGCTGGTGGTTAATGTGGTTGTTGGTGGTTTATCATAATGTTTGTTGGTGATAGTGGTGATAATGGTGGTTAATGTTGACAAAATTTTGGTGGTGGTGGTGGTGGTGGAAATCGTAATAATGGTGGTTAATGTTGGTGATAATGGTGGTTAATGGTGACAAAATTTTGGTGGTGGTGGTAATCGTGGTAATAATGGTGGTATATAATTAATGGTGACAATCATGGGAATAGTTATAATGGTTTGGTACTTCAAGAGGTAAGAGGGTTTGCAGGGGGTTTATAAGGTCTGACTGGGGTTGATAGGGTGTTATTTAAGGGGGGAGGGAAGGAAGTTAGGTGGTGGAGGAGGTGGAGAAAGGAGATTTATTGGTGGAAGGAAGGAGGTGGAGAAAGGAGATTAGATGTTGGAGGGAAGGATGTGGAGTAACGAGATTAGATGGTGGAGGAGGTGGAGAAAAGGAGATTAGATGTTGGAGGGAAGGAGGTGAAGGTAGGGGTGGAGAAGGTAGTGGAGGGGAAGTGGTGGAAGGAGATGACGGTGGTGGTGGTGGTGGTGGTGGAGGAGGAGGAGGAGGAGGAGGAGGTGGTGGTGGTGGAGGGTCACCAACCTCCCGGCTTTGACCTCGAGTGTAGGAGGACGAGATGTGGGGGAGAGAGAGAGAGAGAGAGAGAGAGAGAGAGAGAGAGAGAGAGAGAGAGAGAGAGAGAGAGAGAGAGAGAGAGAGAGAGAGAGAACAGAAAACATTTGAATAAAACAAATAATAAAGAAGATAAAATATGAGGAAGCAGGAGGAGAAAAGAAAATAAGAGGAAGGAGGAAGAATAATAAAAAGAGATGAAGATGAAGTGTTTAAAGATCAAGAAAGAGGATGACATACATACATACATACATACATACATACATACATACATACATACATACAGCAGGTTGACTCATCACAATCCACCTTGTGTTCATATCTGCTGTGTCCTGGATTTACTGTCTGCTGTCTCTGCTTACCTTATCTCTCTCTCTCTCTCCTCTCTCTCTCTCTGTCTCTCTCTCCTCTCTCTCTCTCTCTCTCTCTCCTCTTCTCTCTCTCCTTGTTTGTTGTTGTTGTTGCTCTGATTTCGTAATTTTAGCCCCTATGATTACCAAACAATTTACAATATCTTCAGAAAACTCTATAGCCTGTACCGTAGAAAAAAGGTTTATATTGATTGACATTTATATTTATATTTAACGTAACATAAGAAAAAGACCAAAGTCGATGCATTTTACATTTATATTATTTTTATACCATATATTGTTCATTACATTATATTATTTTTCTGTTCGTGATGAAAATGCACCGACGCCTTCATCATCATCATCATCATTTCTTAACTTTAATCAATAGAATAAAATTAGGTGATGCAGGCCAAGAGAAAGTGCAATTACTATGTATACATCTATTTAATTATTTCAATATATATATATTATATATTTTTTTTTAATCACTGGAATATGAGGTGGGAAGGGAAGGGAAGGGAAGCTGTGAATTTTATAGCAAAGGTAAGAAGATAAAATAAAATAAAAAAGATAAAAGAAAGGGAATACAGTTTGTGGAAGACGATAATAATAATGATGATGAAAATGATAATGATGAAAATGATGATGATGATGATGATGATGGTGATGATGATGATGATGGGTACCAGTTAATTAAGAAACGGACAAAGAGTTACTGTTGTTTGTGGCTGCTGTTGTTTGTTATGGTACCCT
>JAWZYT010002679.1:0-80000 GCA_034508575.1 Petrolisthes manimaculis
GATATTTTCTTTTTTCACCTTATTTAGTCTAGTCTAATAAAGGACGTTTTATTTACAATATATTAATCGAGGTGGGAAAGAGAGTGGGTTTCGGTTGGGTTAGTTCTCTCTCTATCTCTCTCTCTCTCATAATATCCACTTAGCTAACTGTGATTCATTTTTCCTCGCACTCTCTCTCTCTCCTTTATCACTTAGCCGTGGTTCACTGGTGCCCCCCTCCCCCTTCTCTCTCTATTTCGGGTATGTACAGTTGGCTCCAGTTCCATGTTGACCACTTAACGTTACCAATGTTGAACCACCAGGTGTGAACATGATGAGAACCACTCACTATCGAGTAAGATGGAAAGAGGGTTGTGTTGGGGAGAGTAAGTCTGAAATACATTGTGGATCCATGAAATCATCTCTGTTTCTCGAACACTGCTTCCTTCTACACTGGTGATTGGTTCATAAATGCTGGAGTTTGAAAGTTTGACCTACCATAGCCCTTAATCTCGGATGACCTCCTCCTCATCATCAATATCCTACTTTCCTTTGTTCAAGGTGTGGGGAGGCCCTAGCCACAGTGCAGGACCCTCGACTGGCAAGGAGGGGTCAAGCTCCGAGGCAATTTTGAACCTTTCGTGGGGTCATGTTAGAGAGAGAGTGGGGTCTCCCAACACTCACTCCCCCCTGTATCGTAGGGAATACGAGGCTGACTGCACCATTGTCAGAATAGTGGACGATAGGGGCGCCACTTCCCTCCACATATGCGGACGACATTATATGGGTAATAAATTGTCCTGCCATATTGTGTTGGAATTTGTATGTAAAATATTACATACCGTAATTTTCTTTCCATGTCCTGTTTTCATAATATTGGCTTGATCATTTTCGGCAATATACGTAATTATGAAGGTGGTAAGAAGGAGAGAGAGGTGGGGAGTAGAGTGAAGAAATGCTTGGAAGGGGGAGAGAAGCCGAATGTAGTGAGGGAGGACAGGGTGGGGAGAAGAGGTAATCTGTATTGGGTAGTTGAGATTTTCCGCTACAAACCACTATCCTTGGTAACCAGTAACACAAATTAAATGATAAAAAATACCTACTATTGCCGAGTAACAAAATTAGCTGTGTTATATTACAGTACTGAGTGATGGAAGTTTGATGCCATTCCCACTTTATTTTTTTTTCTCTATTGTTTACCCACTTGGTCACAGGCATTATCTATCGCTGCAGCTTCGCGGTCACTATGTAAACACACATATGACGGTAATAGCTTGTAAACCATTCACGCTAAATAAATAAATGACTCAGGATAGTGTAGTACAAACATTTAGCTGTCTCCTGCTGTACTTGTGAAGACTAAAGTGACATCTGTAGGATGGGTAGCCAACTCACAATGACATCGACTCAAAATTCACTTTTACACTATTTACACCATAGTTCCATATTTAAATAAGTTTTCACACTCTAATTTTGTTTTTCGTTCCATAAAACCATCAGTCTTTCATCTCTTTCCTTCAGTATTTTCCATCTCCCCTTCGTCTCCCATTCCTTCAGTCTATTTCGTCTCCCCACACCTTGTTTCCTTCCTATGTCCTCCAGTATATTACCTCTCCTCGTAACTCCCCTCCCCTTTACCATTCTTTCCCTCCCTCCATATAATATTATTCCCTCTTACCTCTTCCTTCCCTTCCCTCTTTCATCCCCTTCCTTCCCTTTCCTCTTTCATCCCCTTCCCTCTCCCCTTCTCTTTCTTCAATATATCCCTCTCTCTACCTTCAAAATTCCTCTTCTCACTCTACCCCAACCCTAACCCCACTTCTCTTCCTTTCCTTCCCCTCCTGCTCTCTCCATGGTAGCTGAGCCAGACAAACGACACACATGCACCACCAAAACACTATTGGTGAAAGTGAATACTCTACTCTCTCTCTCTCTCTCTCTCCCTCTCTCTCTCTCTCTCTCTCAATTCTTTATCGAAGGGTGTGTGTGGGTGGGGGAGTGAAGTGAGTGTAGGACAGTGGTGGCAGGGAGTGGAAAGGAGTGGTGGTGGTGGTAGGGGTGAGGGTGAGTGGGGGAGGTGAAACGGATGGTGGTGGGAGTTGAAATATATCACACAGTCTGAATTTATGTTGTCGGGGCCTTGGTTATGAAAGCAGTGGTTGAGATTGTTGTTGGTGGAGTGGTGAGGAGAGGGGAAAGCTCGGTGCTAGGTGGTGGCTACTGAATCCTCCTATAACTAAATTTTAATGAAACAACAGATCCTCTATTTATAATGTTGAGGTGATTTGTTTCCCCTAGATAATTTGGAGATATCAGTAGCCCTCAAACCTACCTCATTTGAAGGAAATTATCCATAATATTTTAGCATATATTACTATTACCTAGTATATTCTTTTCATATACTGTAATGTATTATATCATGTTCCAAGTGTTTATTTAGTGTTCAAAGTATGAGTGTAGTATCAAAGGTTAAGTGTGTGTGGGATTCAAAGTGTGATATATAAATAGTTGTGATTCTCTCTCTCTCTCTCTCTCTCTCTCTCTCTCTCTCTCTCTCTCTCTCTCTCTCTCTCTCTCTCTCTCTCCTATCCCGTTTCTTTCGTCATCTCCTTTATCTTATCCGTTCTGTCTATATCTTTTTCTTCTCACCCTCTTCACTCTTTCCTTTCGTTTCGCTGCATTCTGTATTCTCTTATCCTTTCCACCCATTCGTTTGGTTTGGTTTCGTAAGGGTGGCTGAACTTTTAAGAGAGAGAGAGAGAGAGTTAGTTTATGTTTGGGTGTGTCAGTGTGTGTGTGTGAAATGTGTGTGTATATTTAGTGGATATGTATGAGCGTGCTGTGTGTGTGTGTGTGTGTGTGTGTGTGTGTGTGGGTGGCTGGGTGGGTGTGAGAGAGAGAGAGAGAGAGAATTTTGTATATATTTGTTTGTGTGTGTGTAGTTAAAGATTCACCAAGGATAATAATTCAGTCGTAACTCGGTTTTATAGGTGTATGGGCGTGTGGTATTGATGGGGGGAGGGATTATTGTGGCGAGATATTCTTGGTGGGAGGAGTAGAAGGTCAGATAATATTAAAGAAGCAAAGTGGTAGAAGGAGGAGGAAGTGAAGGAGTAAGAAAGGGTATATAGAGTTCAAATAATATCAGGGGATGGGTATTCTAGGGTCAGAATTTGTCAGTGGGTATGTCAGATAATATTGGGAGGAGGGGAGGGATAAAGAGGGAGGAAAAAGGAGGAGGAGGAGCGAAGGAAGGAGGAGGGACGTTGGTGAGGTCATCTGTGAAAAGACAACTGACCAACGCACTCACGGAAATACCTTACGTTCTTTCTCATCCTGTTTCTCCTCATTTATCCAATCCATCCTATTCCTCCTCATTCTATCCAATCCATCCTATTCCTGTCAACCTAACCTTTATGCGTACATTCTAACTTATCCTGTCCCCGCCTATCTTATTCAACCCATCCTATCCCTGTCAACCTAACTTTTCTGCCTCAATCCTAACTTATCTCACTCCTGCCTTTCCATCCTTCCTCTCACCCTCATTCTAACCCTCACTTCCTCATATTTTCCCTCCTTCATTTTTCCTTCCCTCAGTTCCTCCCTCATTTATTTTCCCCTCTCTCTCTCTCATATTCATTTCACTCCCCTTCCATTGTAATCTCACTATTATTTTATTTTTATGTATTCATTCACCTTTACCCACTCGTTCGAATACCTCCTATTTCTATCCCATGCTCTAAACCTAAACCTCTCTTTCTCTCTCTCTTTGTGCCAGTGTTTACCCTTCCACTTACTCTTGTTTTACCCTCGGATTTACAACTGCCTCTGCTCTCGCATTTTCATTCGCTTTTTTCAATGTTTGGATTTAACAATGAGAGAGAGAGAGAGAGAGAGAGAGAGAGAGAGAGAGAGAGAGAAGAGAGAAAGAGTTACATACAGTAGATACACAGACTACAACAGACCTTACGGTCCACACGAGGTGACCTGATTTTGAGGATTACAGGTAGAGAATATATTACTCCCCAGTGATAGTCGAAAATAGGATAGCAAAGTAGAAGGCTCTCTCCCTAACCACCACTCCTTCCGGCCTGGGCCGTACAAGAAAACAAGTAAGAAATAATCACCTTGTGTGATTGGGAAAAATACCCCTCAAGGAATTTTACAGAAGAGGCAGAAAGTAGGTGAAATTGAGTGAACTCACCCCCTGAATTCGGAAAATTTATTCACTAATAAACACTGTTAGTCAGGAATTATATGCAAAGTATTTATCTCAACGTCGTTGGAAGCTGTCTACGGTGTTGCAATTTATTGCGTTACAGGGAAGCCTATTCCATAAGTTGATTCGGTTAAATAAGAAATTCTTGGATTCGTGCGAGAGTTAAAAGATTTACCTATGATTTTACAACCATTTCCTCTAATGTAATTTGATTTGTTGATTGTGAAATACTTATTGCAGTCCATATTGTTTATACCTATGATAATTTTAAATACCTGAATTCTACTCATACGTTTTGTTTCTCAGACTTGGTATAATTTTAGTAACCCTACGTTGGGCTAGTTCCATTTTTGCTATATCTTTCTGGTAGTACGGGCACCAGGCTTGAACACAGTATTCCATATGGGGACGGATGAAGGATTTATACAGAGTAAGGATTGTATCTTTGGATTTACACTCGAATACTCTGCCAATAAAGCCAATTGTTTTAGACCAATTTAACAGTTTATTGAGATTATGTTGCACTTCTTTAGTCTGTGTACTGTATTTGCAATTTTATTGTTATCGGCAAATTTAGATATTATCTATGAGAGGTCTTCTTATATATTATTTTATTACAACACGATGTTTTCAGTTGCTTTGCCTGTTCTCTATCCCATTTACAGTATTGCCTTGGATTCTGTGTGATTTTAATTAGTTATTTAACGTTTGTGGGAAGCTTTATCAAAGGCCTTTTGGAAATCTAGATAAATTAAGTCTACTGCTTTACTCTATTGTATTAATTGAAAATATCATTTAAGAAGTCTTATTGGTTCTTTAGGAAAGAACGTTTATTACGAAAAAAGTGTAAGTGTTGAGTATCTCTGAGTAAGTTATTTTCCTTTAAATGGCTAGCAGGCCTAGAGTCTATCACATATTAGTGTGTCTAGCATTTTGCATACGACCTAATAGGCTAATAGGGCGATAGTTGCTAACCAGGATTAATAGGAGAGAGTAATAGACAGTACAGGGTTAGCCCGGCTCTGAGAACTGCGCACATTTGTGACGTCAAGTGGTTAGCAGGGGATGGAATGAAAGGGGAGTAAGTAATGAAAGGAAAGAAAACTGACGCACAGGAAGAGTAAGGCCAAACTATGGCAAACTCGCATGGGCGAATATATAATATATTTTCTCTCTCTCTCTCTCTCTCTCTCTCTCTCTCTCTCTCTCTCTCTGTAAGGAAATTTCTCTGTTGTTAATAAAGGATGTGTACATATTTTAACAATAATCAATATATCATGTTTCACCTGCTTTATATTGAAAAGCAATGCAGAACAAAAATGTAGATAAGTATAGCACTATGTTCTCTCAGGCAAGTATTATATATGTTTCAGTGTAGGTAGTGTGAGAGTGGGGACAGCATCATCTGTACTTTAGGTATCCATTATAATCATTTTCATAAGCATTTTTAACATTAATAATAGTTTCGCTTTTGCACGCATCAGTCCACTGTTGTTGTATCTCCTCAAGTTTAGGGAAACGATGAAACTTGATAGCCTCATATTCTTTCGCCCTCTGTTTTGTTTTGACTTGCATCTTCTTACTGAATTCCAATGATCTTTAGGCAGGTGAGGTTGAGCCCAGACTGACCTCACATTATGCCCTGGACCCCCACTTCAAGCAGCCGTAAAATGTCATGTCCCTAGTGGTTCAATTTTTAGTCCGAGTCGGGCTAAGCCTGTATTCTATTAATCCTGGATGATAGGTAAAAATGTGCTGCCTTTTTAAAATATTGGTGTTACGTTAACGAGCTTCCATTTGTGAGGTATTGTCCCAGTGTGTAGAGAATAATTGAAGAGCAGAGACATCGGTTTAACTATATCGCTTTTTGTTTATTTTAATTAATACGCGAGGAGTGATTTTATCTGACCCAAGTGACACATTTACATTTAATTTTCCGATGCATTTATTACGCCTCTTCCTGTTATGCTAAAATTGCTTGAACTTCGATGTTTCCATTTAGGACTGTTGTTTCTATTGGTATATCGTTCTTTTTTTCTGTAGTAAAGACTGATGCAAAGAATGTGTAAATGATACTACTCATTCGCTTTTCATCCGTTTTAATGTCTTTATTCTCGTTAATGAGTGGTCCGAGTGTTGAACTGAGTAGTTTCTTTTGTCTAATTAAACTCTTTCTGATTTGTTTCACTTTGATAAGCAACGTGTTGTTCAATGGCCCTTTTACTTTGTTTGATTTACTCTTTGGCATTTCATTGTAAGTCTGTAAACTTGACCTGCTCGTCATTGTCGGCAGAGAGAGAGAGAGAGAGAGAGAGAGAGAGAGTAACTAAGGAGTCAAACAGCCATGAAATTTAGAGGGTTATTCATAAAGAGTAGAGAGGGATACTGCCTTCTGTTCTCTCTCTCTCTTTCTCTCTCTCTCTCACACCAAAATGCTGCACACACTTCCTCCTTCCCTCTCTTCTCTCTCTCTCTCTCCCTCTCCCCCTCTCTCTCCCTCCCCCCCTCCCTCTCTCTCTCTCTCTCTCTCTCTCTCTCTCTCTCTCTCAAACCTTTCCATTGGGAGGAGCCGACACGTGCCTATACAGTATAAAGGAAGGATCGAGGAGGGGGAAACTGAACAGGTACAGATGGTCATGGCAAAGAGAGGAAACGTGGTAAAGAAAAAAAGAGAGAGAGCGAGGGAGGGGGAGGGGTGGGGGGTGGAAGGGAGTGTGTGTGGCATTGTTGTGAGAGGGAGGGAGAGAAGAGAGTAAAATACTGAGAGAGAGAGGGTGGGAGTGTGGCATTGTTGAGAGTGAGTGAGAGAGAGAGAAGAGGGGGAGGGAGGAAGTGTGTGCAGCATTATCGTGAGAGAGAGAGAGAGAGAGAGAGAGAGAGAGAGAGAGAGAGAGAGAGAAAATAAGATAGGGAGGGAGGTGTAGTATGGTCAGCTTTGGTTGTACAGTCGGTGGTAAAATTCGTATCGCCTCACTCAGCACTTCTCAAAGGAAAACATAAAAGATAATAATAATCGAACAGTCACATTCATAACACAGAATTACAATATCCAGGGACAACTTAAGAATCTTCACTGTTTTATTTTTCAATCTATGAGCCTGTGAAGCTTGAGGGGGTGTGGGAATAGAGGGACAGGCTTGGGTTTTTTGGGTGGTTAGGGGGGTGCGGGAATAGGGGGACAAGCTATTACCGCACCTCCCCAGTCCCCCCAAGCCTGTCCCCCTACTCCCGCACCCCCCCAGTCCCCCCAAGCCTGTCCCCCTACTCCCGCACCTCCTCCAGTCCCATCCCCCTACTCCCGCACCGCCCAATCCCCCCTAAGCCTGTCCCCCTACTCCCGCACCCCCCCAGTCCCATCCAAGCCTGTCCCCCTACTCCCGCACCCCCCCAGTCCACCCTAAGCCTGTCCCCCTATTCCCACACCCCCTTAATAGTATTTCCATACTGTAGTTCGTGAGTTGGCAGATGTGGCGACGGAACTTTTAGCAGCAGACTGTAACAAAGGGAGGATTCCCAAGGGGCGAGAAAATGTTAAAACTCAGTATATATATATAAGAGAGAGAGAGAGAGAGAGAGAGAGAGAGAGAGAGAGAGAGAGAGAGAGAGAGTAAGGAGAATGAGTACTCTTGTCTCTCTCTCACACACACACAACACGAATACATACAGACACAATTACACATACGTACACACACAAAATGAGACATACCAATAATCAGAGAGAGAGAGAGAGAGAGAGAGAGAGAGAGAGAGAGAGAGAGAGAGAGAGAGAGAGAGAGAGAGAGAGAGAGAGAGAAAGAAAAGATAAAATTGGTTAAAAATAGACAAGTCCAAAGTGTAAGTAAGGACCATGGAGCTAGAATAGGAGGAGACGACCCGCGGTCAGAAAAGTGAGGTCAGGTCACCCATATTGGTATTGGCAAGAAGCTCGCCAGCCGCTCCTTAATTATTAATCTGGCCATGACTTATGTCACCCAAAAGGTGATTAATTCATACATTCTGCAGACAATGAAATATATTGTCACTAAACAGTTTGGGTGAACACTACCACTATCTTCAGTGGTCAGGACAGAGTGAAGAAATAACATATTATACAGTAAAGCAATTCCTTTTTATGCAGTTATCAAAGTATGTCATGTGTATGTCTATGCGTGCGTGTGTGTGTGCGTGTGCTTGTGTATGTGTGTGTACAATCTGGGTGTGGTAAAATATGTTTACGTGTGAGGGAGGGTCACCAAACAAATTAATAAACGGCTGTGTTTGTGTGTTACTTAGGGAGGGACCGATTTATCAATTAGGAAGTTCATTAAGGGATTACGTTTGCGAGACCCATCACCAACCCATCACTAAGGTTGAAAATGTCATGGTTTTGAATATACAACAATAATTCAGTTATTTTTCTTTTTCCGACTTCATGATATTTACAATATAAGAGTTGGCATCCTGCTCAGTGTAACTGTAATTGGCATTACATGTATCATTAAATACTGCATTATTCATTTTGCCTCCCTAGTTAGGATGATCGGTTACTTGGTCATGCCTATTATTTCAAGGAAATGCATACCATTGGATTCTGTTCCAATTTTAAGTGTGTCAAGCAAGTGTGTTAGAAATATTAAAAATAATGTTTCTCTTTAGGTAATCAATGACTGTTGTGAACAGTAGGATATTATCTGATTCTGTTAATATAGAGCCAGAGAAATACATGTATATTCCAAGTTAGTCTCGCCTCTCAAAGTGTACAAATAAGATAGTTTTATATATAGCAGGATTTGATATATATGTTAATGAAGTCCTTGTATTGTGAACCATACATTGTTGCCCTAAACTCAGACAAGACTGATAAACATATTCTTTCCTTGGTAAAACTTAAAGACAGAGTAAACTTGGTGTATCCATCTGATGATGTAATTGATATATGTATTACATCAGAAAAACTGTTTAGGGAAAGAGGGTCCAGCACCACTTTGGAGAGGGTAGATTGTAGCAAAATAATAATATCAGTGTTAATATATTATGCCTACAAATACATATTTTCAACTTTAGCTGGCCACATGTACGACTGAAAATCACTTGAATTAGTTAATTAAGGCAGTTGCTGAATCATATTTGCAGGTGAAATATGTATATAAGGCCAAACAAATTACTAAGAAGTTGGCATCCAAAGTGAAAGTAAAGAGTTGACAAATATATACAAAACTTATACATTTCAGTGGCCAATTTGGTATAGAGTGATAGGTCAGTAATTTATAACTTTCTATTTATATTATTGAAAGATGTGTGAATTGTATGTTATTAATTAAAGAATACGAAATACATGTCATACCGTAATTAAAAATGAATAAACATGGTGAGGAATATGGGTAAACCGTATGGGTACTATGAGTGGTCAGCCTTTCTTGCCAATACTAGGCGTTGGCTTCTGAGGACCTGACTGGCTTCACTCCACTGAGACCCAAATGAACGCGCGGGCCGCCTCCTCCTATTCTAGCTCCATGGTAAGGACAGTTGCGTTTATCCCTCTTGGTGAACTGTGTGTGCAGTGTGTGTGTGTGTAGTGGGATTGGAGCAGGGTGGCCCATATGACACCAAACACACCCCCATCTCTCCTCCCTCCTTCACCCCTCCCTTCCCCCACCCTCACCATATGACTACTCTCTCTCTCTCTTTCTCTTTTTCTCTCTTTATTTCTTTCTCTCTTTTTCTTTCTTTATCTCTCTCTTTTTCTCTTTTTTTTCTCTCTCTTTCTTTCTTTCTTTTTCTTTCTTTATCTCTCTCTCTTTCTCTTTTTCTTTCTTTATCTCTCTCTTTCTCTTTTTTTTTTTTCTCTCTCTCTCTCTCTTTCTCTCTCTCTCTCTTTTTCATTCTCTCTCTCTCTCTCTGTTTATTGATATGTCTCATTTTGTGTGTGTACGTATGTGTAATTGTGTCTGTGTGTATTTGTATGTAATTGTGTCTGTGTGTATTTGTATATATTTGTGTGTGTGTGTGTGTGTGTATTTGTATGTATTTGTGTGTGTGTGTGTGTGTATTTGTATGTATTTGTGTGTGTGTGTGTGTACTTGTATGTATTTGTGTGTGTGAGAGAGAGACAGAGAGAGTATTCCTCCTCCTTACACACTCTCTCTCTCTCTCTCTCTCTCTCTCTCTCTCTCTCTCTCTCTCTCTCTCTCTCCACATCAGAACCTGTCAGTCCATATATTTATCTTGCAACAGGTCTCACAATACCCAATGTCCGGAGACGACAAAGGTTTTCTTGAATACCACCCATTCACTATATCCGACACCCGATGACCTCACTCCTTTATGGTTTAGGAGAGAGAGAGAGAGAGAGAGAGAGAGAGAGAGAGAGAGAGAGAGAGAGAGAGAGAGAGAGAGAGAGAGAGAGAGAGAGAGAGAGTGAGAGTGAGAGTGAGAGTGGATTTGTGTGTATGAGAGTGTGTATTGAAAGAGTCGTTCGAGAGCAAACAAACAAACAAAGTGCCCTTTATATATATAGTAGATACTTTTAACGCCGGGTATGTACTTGAACAAGCGCTGCCTATCATGGCTGAACAAATATACGAGTGAGTGAGCAAATATGGGAGTGACTGAATGAGTGGAAATGTAAGTGAACGAGTGAGGGAGTGTGAGTTGGTGAGTGTACGTAATCTAGCGAGAGTGAGGGGGAATAACCGAGTGGATATGTGAGTGAATGAGCTATAGAGTCAGTGAAAGTGCATGAGTGAATATGAGTAGGCTAAATGCGTAAATGAGAGAGTGAATGAGTAAATAGAAAAAAAAAAACAGGATATCATTTTCACTCACACACTCACAATAGGAAATATTATTAAACTATCCCCCTGTGTGTGTGTGTGTGTGTGTGTGTTTTATAATTGCCCACAACACAACAACAGTTAACCGGTAGGATACACACACACACACACACACACACACACACACACACACACACACATTCCTACCCAATGCAAGAGTTACACCCACACACACACACACCCACACACACACACACACACACACACATCATTTATCAGTAAGAAACATAGAGTACATACAGGTATTTCATGACACCATTTCCACACACTTTATACACGTTGTAAATCAGAAAAAAAAAAATTGAGCTCCCCCTTCCTCCTTCTCTACTTCCCACTTCACTCCCACTCCCCCTTTCTTATTCTGTCAGTTTCTCCTTCACACATCTCCCTCTACTTCCCTCCTTTTCTTCTCTCTTCCTTTCTTTATCACTACCATTTTCTCCTTTCTATCTCCCTCCCCTTCTTCGAAATTCCTGGCCCCCTTACCCTCCCTCCTTCCCCCATTCCCTTATTTCTTACTTCCTTCTCTCTCCTTCCATCCCCTACTCTTCCCCTACTTCCTTTCCTCCACTTCTGTCCCTTCTACTTCCTTCCCCACTCCAATCCTCCTCTCCTCCCTCTCTCCCCCTTCCCTTTTCTCTCATTTCCCTTCTATCGTCAGCGTGGATGAGATGAAAAAAACACATCAAGTCTTGTCCATTAAAAGTCATTAACGACACATAAAATAACTTTCCTTCCCCTTATCCTTTGTTGTGGTGTCTAGTGACCAAAGGCTCTCAGGGTACGGGGATAGTTTTTCTCTTGTGAATCAGCATGTACTGTACAGTACAAAGTATTGTTAAGTTCCATTGGCAAGATTACCTAATTGCCGAAGTCTCTAAGAATACGAAGAATTTCTCGTCTGGGAATGAGTAATAGTGAGTTATTTTAGGCTGGGCTGGACTGGATTGGGTAAGGTTGGATTTGGTTAGGTTAGGTTAGTTTTAGTTACATTTGGTTACGTTTCGTTATGTAATGTTACGTTAATTGAGGTTAGATTACATCAGGTTAGGTTAGACTACCTAACGTTTTCAGAGTTCATGTCTCACTGTTTTTCAGGAATAACTCTGTAACTAAAGTTTGGATCAGTATGATGTTTTACCAAGGGTTATTTCACACCTTCCGCTAATTTTTAGCTCTGGCCTCTGCCGAGAACTCAAGGTCTTATCGTAATTATTATTCTTGTTCTTGTTCTTCTTGGGGCGACAACTTCTAAAATGCTTCAACTGACTCACTCACTCACTCACTCATTTCACTCACTCATTTCACTCTCTTTCTTTCTTTCTCTCTCTCTCTCTCTCTCTTACACACACACACACACACACACGGTAGTTATCCTGTGTCGTACCTTGCTGAAGTGAAGGTGAAGTTGAAATGCCTAGAGAGAGAGAGAGAGAGAGAGTGAGTTAATTTACAAGAGTCAAAGTGTTTCATCAGAGTTGGTAATTAACTTTGACTTAATGAGGTGGTTAATTAGGCATTGTGCTTGTTACCTACTCGACATGATTACAGATTTGGGAATAATAAATGGGGTGGCTGAGATTGCTTTGTGTTATTTACTTATTTATGGTGAAATATATGAGCCATTGTTCAAAGCTTAGTAGGTGTATAATGAGAGGGAAAATATAATGTAAAAATACTGTGCTGAAACAATTATTTTTCATTTTAATAGTTACAAATAGTTGTTTGAAAATTAAAATAAATATTAATGTTTTGAGAAGTTTTTATGTAAACAAATGAAAAGAGTTGAGGGTAGTGTACTGTCGGTACTGTACATTAGAACGCCTTAATTTCCCCAATGTATGCCAGGAAACAGGACCATATTTACCCAAATAATATTAATATTAATACTAATACAGAGAAGAAATTACCAAATCTATATCTCATCAATAATAAGGTTTTGCCGTTGCACGGACTGGGGTCTGAGGGGGATATTGAGATGGCCCGCTGGGGTAAAGGAGTTTGACAACCCTGATTTAGATGCCAGGCACATCAGGGTGTAGATATTGTCTTGGCCGATTGTCTTTCAAGGCAGCAGGCTGGAATTCTTTTGTTTTTGTATGTTCTTGTATATTTTATCTTTGTGCTACACATGAACGAAATTTCCAGCAGAAAATATTTTCTTTGGTTAGTCGTAAGCCCAATCTACCATTATTTTTGTTTTATAATTTCACTGTGTGAGTTTGCTCATAGCCTAATATTTTTTGCATGTCGCTGAACACATCTGCGCAACAGCGAGGCGCCATACCCAGTTTTCGCCAGCTTCCCACCCACCTCCCTGCCCATTTATAAGAGCGAGAATCGACGCGGCTAGCCAGAAATTATTATTTCTTTGATCTCCTTTGCTATTGTACAGTGTATAAACTTATCCAAGTCAATAAAAGATTATTTATAAGTGAATAAAGTCACTGAAAAATTGCTGCAGGTATATTATGTAATGTTCATAACTTTGTGATAATTATTGAGTAATAAATTGAAGTCTCATTATTATAATTATAGTGTAATTGATTGTTGATGTGTGTTTGTTACTATTATTGTTGTGCCATATTAGTGGTTTAGTAATTTATGGTAAAATGCATTTGTTTAACTACTTATGATGTTTTTTTTTACTATTATTTTTTTTTCTATCTATTAATTATCTTATATGATATTCTATTGACTTGTATATTTATATGTTATTTATTTATATACAAAATAATCAAATCCTCCATTATATTTCATCTTGACCTTCCTTTTTATTTTTTATGATTGAACCACATTATTATTTCACTGCAAAGAAAAATATAAAAAGGGACAAAATCTTGTATGAAACTTAATTGCTAGTAAATGTCAGGGAAGGTGAAATTTAAACTTAATTCGCCCCCTTTAATGCCGGAAGGGAGAGTAAAACCTTTTAACCCCCCCTCCTCTCTTTCTCTCTAACACACACACACACACACACACACACACACACACATTATCCTACATCTCTTGTTTCTTCCCCCACTAGCCCCAATCCTCAGTCAGTCCCCTCCCATTTTAACACCTTACTATTCACTTAAACTTTCTCCTTTCTCTCTCCTCCCCTTACCACTCCTAACAACTCTTATTTCAGATCCCCCTCTTCCCTTACCATTTTCATTTAAATACCTTTTCCCAATTACCATTCATTCGAAAGTTTTAGCTAAGACAAAATGCTTCTATGAAAGGAATGTCATTGAATCTTGTCTTATTGAAATGTAAATGAGAGTTATGGTCATTTTAAAAGTGATAAAATATTAACAGATTTGGTTTTGAAGAGATTCCTGCCAGACTAGAATATTCTGGCTGGAAAGAGGAGGTGAGGTGAGCTCATATTTTCCACACATTCCCTGTGGTTTGTGTGTGTATATACTCTGGTTTTGCATCCTTGTTCTCGCTTTTTATGAACATGTTATGTACGAAAATACTTACAGTTCATGTTTCTCTTCACCTGTGGTTGATTTGTTGATTTACACACACACACATACCAGTAATATATATATATATATATATATATATATATATATATATATATATATATATATATATATATATATATATATATATATATATATATATATATATATATATATATATATATATACATGTATATTGCTTACGTATTACTGTCTCAAGTTCAATTTCATCTGGTATTAACCTACATACCTGAAATCCAAATGACCAACGGAGATTTTCATACTAAAATAATCAAAATTCAAGGTTATGTGAGGTCATTAAGGTCATATTCGGTCACTGGAGGGTAATTTCCAGCCAAACAGTGCGAGAGACAGACTTCACAAGGAATACGAAATCTTCATTGATCCCAAAAAATGAGGGATTAGATGAGGTCAGAACCGCCCTTACATAATTTTGAGGTCAGACTGAGGTCGGAAATGTTTGCCGAGTATGTCCTTTACAACTCGAGCATTACGCATCCTAGAACAAACCTTAGGACAGATTTGGAATGAACATGTCTCAAAAAATCTCAGACTTTTGAGAATTTCAAATTTTGACGAAAAATTATTTCTTTAGTTTTCATAAATGTTGTTGTTGTTGGCATTTTTCTTCTTTTTAGTCATTGATAGAGCATCAACATTCGACATAATTATGTAGTGAAGGTAGAGACTATTTTCTCAAGCTTAAGAAGGTAGTGAAGAACTGTGAAAAAAAACCATTGGCTTCTTAGCAGATTTATAGTCTATTTCATTTCATCTGACATCGTCCATGTGTAAAATGGCAACATTGTATTGCTAGCTGGTGATTGGCTGAACAAACATTGTCCTATACCCTTAACTTGTTGATATAAACATTTAAATTAACCCTTCATTAACTTCATTGTATGATCCTGGGATGTAAAAACAAGAACATGAAGGAAAACCCTTCAAAATCTCCGGCTCTTAATGATTCAAGTGAAATGAGTGAGTGAATGAGTGAGTTGAACCCCTTTTAAGAAATGGTCGCCCCAAGAAGAATGAGTGAGTGAGTGAGTGAGTGAGTGAGTTGAAGCTCTTTTAAGAAGTTATCGCCTCAAGAACAAGAACAAGAAAAATAATTACGATAAGACCTAGAGCTCTCGGCTTAGACCGGAGCTAAAAACTTAATTTGTTATTAATTAATTTTCATATATACAAATCATGTCCATCTGTTGTATTGACCATATAAACAGACACAAGAATGAAACATTCAAATCCAAGTCTTTTAATCAGGTAGTTGCTTTTTATTACCATTTTCAATACTGACTTCTGCCCCTGATGTCTCCTATTTGGCACTAAGGAACTTGATATTGGCAGAAATCGACCATCTTTCACTTGGGCTGTACCACCCATTCATGTGTCCAACTGTACAATACGGGAATACCCAATTTCATTTATTGTATTGTGTTTGTCCGACTACTTAGTGTTAATAATAACTATAAATTTATTTACTTCTGTGTTTGGCTTTACAACAAGTAGTATAGAACTTAAACTGTTGCAAGAGCGGATTATTGATATTTCTTGCTTTAACTAACTAAGTGTTCATTCCTTTTTCGTAACAATATATATATGTATGTAAGTAAGTGTATGAGATTTATTTTCAAACTCTGTGATTTATAACATTCCTAAATAATAACGTAGTAACTAACAAACTAAAAGTACTACCATCTCTCTCTCTCTCTCTCTCTCTCTCTCTCTCTCTCTCTCCTTCATCACCGAGACATGCACGAACAGTATTGCTCTACATGGCCCATTTAGGTGTGTGTGTGTTGCAGTTGTGTTCATTGTCTTTCTCGTTCTTTTGTATTATTGACCTTTTTATTCATTATGTTTTCATCTTTGTATTCACATTTGTATTCTGCCTATTTTTCAATTTATATTCCGTTTGTATTTAATTAATTTGATACCTTCTAAAACATATTTGTATTAATTTGCATTAGTTTGTATCCGTATTCACATTTGTATTCTTGAGGAATCTATTTGTATTCTTTCTCCTTCTTTCCATCTCTCCATTTGCTCCAGATTTACCAACACTATATGACCTGGAGAGAGAGAGAGAGAGAGAGAGAGAGAGAGAGAGAGGATCTATCACCTACCCTAGTCTTCAGATAGTGATCAGTTCTTTTGCCTCTCTCACTCCTTCACCCTCCCTTCCCTTCCCTTCCCTCAATCCCCCACCCCTCGTCTCTCTCTCTCTCTCTCTCTCTCTCTCTCTCTCTCTCTCTCTCCTATTTTGAGTTATGGGACCAGTTGACCTTTGTCTCTCACTCGCTCTTACTCTCTTTCTCTTACTCACTCTCTCTCTCTACACACACACACTATCCTAACACTATTCGTCCCCCTCTTATTCCTTCCCTCCTTCCCTCCTTCTCTCCTTCCCTCCTTCTCTCCCTCCCTCCCTCCTCTCCTTCCCTCCATATTCTACCTGAGTTATGTTACCAGTTGACCTTTATGAACTCTTGCCAAGGCGTGGGAAGGTAAGGCAAGGAGGGGCATGGGGAGGGGTGGTGGGTGGGAAGCTTGAGAAGTGGGTGGGGGTGGGTGGGGAGGGAGGTGGGGGTGGGTGGAGAGGGAGGTGGGAAGGCTACAGGCAAAGGTTTGGTTGGTCAGTTAAGGCAAAGAGGGGCGTGTGGGATGAGAAGGTTAGTTAACTATGGTAAGGAGGGGCGTGGGGGGATAAGGCAAGGAGGTGAGTAGTGGTGGGATGGATAAAGAGGTTGTGTGTGTGTGTGTGTGTGTGTGTGTGTGTGAGGACATAACATAGGGCGGGGAAAATGTGTGACTAATGCGAGTTGAAAAATGGGTAATAATAATGAAGAAATAGGTGGTGAAATGGGTGTTTAAGGTGATAATGGGTCAATATTATACTTGAAACAAGGGATACAGCAATGGGTAATACTAATGGGTTAAAGAATATGAAATAATAATAGTAGCTGAAAGATGGAATGGATAATATAAAGAGTGAAGGGATGGAAATAATAATCAATGAGTAATAGAGATTGAAATAGTGAGAAAGAAATCGGTACACGTTAATAATGGGTGCCAAATAATGGGTGATGAATAATTGGGGTTATAAATTTTAGAGAGGTTGAAGGAAGGTCAATTAGAAAGGATGAAGACCTAAGGGAATGTAATGGATATTAATTGCATATATATATTACAACATGTTAGTTTCACTGCTTGTCTGTACGCTCTCTGTCTCTGTCTTAGTCTCTCTCTCTCTCTCTACAGGTATATATATATAACACTCCGTCTGCCTGTCTGTGTGTCTGTTTATCCACTATGCACGGCCGCATCGTTTACCTAGAGTAAAAAGTAATAGGCCGTTTTGATCGGTGAGACCTGGAAAGTGTCCTCGGCCTACATTTTTTTTAATGACCAATGGGGGGGTTGGGGGGTTCAATCCCAGTACCCCTGCAGCCCAAGCCGAAGGCTGTTACCAATTCGCCACTCAGGCCTTGCTATTTAATCGTGGCTGTTACAATGCCACCTTCTGCTGTATTTGCGTCATATGGTTGTAAAGCTGGCATGGTTTCTCTGGGGGACCAGCAACCACACCGGATAATGGACTCCTCCCACCCTCCTAATAAGTTCACATAAAAATAATTAGAGGAAATCTATTGACAAAACCACATATAGGATCTTCACCCGGACAACGTCGGGTATCGCTGCTGGTATATATATATATATATATATATATATATATATATATATATATATATATATATATATATATATATATATATATATATATGAGAGAGAGAGAATGTAGAAGATTGGTTGCCGAGATACACCTTAATTATCGATATTTTTAAATACCAAATGAGAAGCTGGTGGATCAGAAACTAATTGACGAACTAAGCATGAATAATGAAGCACTGGGACATCGGATTAATGACCTTGAACAAAGAGCAAATTATCAAGAGGATTACAATCGGCACAAAAACCTTACAATCAGTGGAGTGATGGAGCAAGAAGGAGGTGAAACATGGGAGCAGATGGTGGACAAGGTCAAGTGTTGGAAAATAAACTACAGATGCCGCAACTTAACATCGAGCGAGCACATAGATTGGGACAACATAATAACAATGGTCCACGAACCATCATCGCCCGGTTTTTATCACTATTCTGAGGATCTCCAATAAGTTAAAAAACACAAGAATTTATATTAACGAGGATTTGTGCCAGGCCTCTCAAAAAAATTTTAAGAACCAAGTTTCTCAATACAAGCAAGCAAGAGCTGAGGGTAAAGTAGCCTTCTTCAGACACACCAGGCTCATCATAAAGGATAGGAACCCACGTCTGCCAATAAATAAACAACGCAGCAGAGACAATGGGACAGCTGGGGCAACACTCTTCTGCCACAACATCAACACCTGGCAATCATAGATGGGACTGACGACGCCAACCAGGAAGTAAGTGTCAACATGAGTAAGGATACATTCCCGCCATCAGAACGTGTGACCCGTGGAAGGATGACTGGTCGTGGCGGCGTGAGAGGAGGACGCAAGAAGCAATAATTTATTATAAGGTGTACCAAGGGGAAGATAGATATAGAGATAATTATAGATTTATCTCGATGGAACATGATAATAGTAATAACTAGCAGGGATACCCGACGTTGTCCGGGGATCTATCTATCTCTATCTATCTATCTATCTCTATCTATCTATCTCTATCTATCTATCTCTATCTATCTATCTCTATCTATCTATCTATCTATCTATCTATCTATCTATCTATCTATCTCTGTCTCTATCTATCTATCTATCTATCTATCTATCTATCTATCTATCTATCATCTCCCTCAAAGACCCCATCATTATCATGTTATTAAAAAAGAAAGGTAACTGGTATATCTAAGAAAACTATGGTGGCATCTCCCTCTAGCTGTGGCTTGTGTCCTCCTGCGTCTGATTGCCACTGCAGTTAAGACCATACTGCCTGACACACAGTGTGTTTGTTCAAAGACTGAAGCACTACTGACATGGTCATTGTGGCCAGACATGTTCTGGCTTATCAATACAATGTGTGAATTCCCATCAAAAATTCTATCCATCCTGAAGGACGGTATTTCCTTGGACCCTTTTACAGCTACTCTCGGCTTTATACAGAGATGTGTCCAATTTTGTATTAGCACCTGTTTTCCTTGAGAGGAATCAATACCCCTCTATTTCACCAAAGCAAATTATCCCCTGAGGGTCTATTATTATTATTATTATTATTATTATTATTAGTAGTAGTAGTAGTAGTAGTAGTAGTAGTATTTGTATTTGTATTTGTATTTGTATTAGTATTAGTATTATAAAAAGTAATAATAATAATAATAACATGACGATAATAACAATGATGATTATAATAATAATAAAATAACTTAAGATGATAATAATATTATTATTAATGACGTTGTATTGTTATTGGTGTACCTTGTATAGTATGTGTTTGAGAAAGAGATAGAGAGAGAATAAATAGGGGAGAAAGAGGACCATAGAAGAGAAAGAATATAAAGGAGGGAGAGAAAAATTAGAGTATGAGTAAAGAAGAATAGAAAAAGAGGATAGAGAAAGAGGAGAAATAAGGAACGAGGAAGATTGAAGGAAAATTATGAAGCCCTCTCGCCTTTCTTCCGACTTTCATATCGAGAGAGTTAGTGAAAAATGGAGGGAGGGAGAGGGAGAGGAAGAGAGACAGAGAGGGGGAAGGGAAGGTGAATGCGGGCAGGGAAGGGATGGTGTGAGAGAGAGAGATTGAGGGAAAGAGTAGATCACCTCTTAAGTACCTCATTCATGGGTTATAATAAGATGGGGAGGGAAGGAAAGAAAGAGAGAGGGAGGAAAGGAGAGACTGGTGATGGAAGAAAGGAATGAAGGATGGAAGGAAGGAGAGAAAGAGGGAGGGAGGGAAGGAGAGACTGGTGATGGAAGAAAGGAATGAAGGATGGAAGGAAGGAGAGAAAGAGGGAGGGAGGGAAGGAGAGACTAGTCATGGAAGAGAGGAATGAAGGATGGAAGGAGTTAAAAATGGAGGGGCGATAAGTAAATGAAATGAAGGAGGGAAAGAATGGTGATAAGTGTTCAGGGTAGGAAATGGGAAGGAAGGAAGGAATAAGAGGCGTAGATGAGGATAGGAAAGACAAATAAAAAGGTAGGAAGGAAGGAAAGAAATATAGAAAAAGAAAAGGAATCATGAAAGAATGGTAAGATGGAAGAAAGCACGGAAAAGAATCCTCAATATGCTTTTAATTATGACGATCATTTTCGTTGCCATATTTCTGAGATATACCGTAGAAAGATTGTGATTCCTACAAACTATGCCACGAAACACAGGCCACTTGGGTATACGAATGGATGAGCTCTGGGCCATTTTATATGCCCTCCAAGTGATTTTTACTCTCCCCCAGCCTCTTTTACTATTTTTAGCAATTATTGTAGTGCCTTGCAAACCTTGTGCAATTTTAACTCTTCCCATCTACTGGTGTTGGCCATTCTTGAGTGGCTTGTCCTCCCGGGACGTCTTGGCTCAGAGTCACATTTTGTTGGGTCCCGGTCCATGTGGGTGTCGATGGGAATGAGCTGGCTGACGCCCTGACTAAGGCTGCGGTCTCCAGTTCTTGGCCTCCTACCGCCCGGGCGTCATCCCATTCCTACAGTGGACCTTCGACCCTACATAGATGATGTCGTTCGTTCCTGCTGGCAGGACAGATGGGACGCCATCGATGCAAACAAGCTCCATGGCATCCGCCTGTGCCTGGGTTTGTGGAGCTACAGCGGCCTGTCCCACCGGTCGGAGATGGCTCTTGTCCGTCTCAGAATTGGCCACACACTATTGACTCATGGCTTTTTAATGGAGGGGGCTGCCACTCCCTACTGTGATGATTGTCTGGTCCCTCAGCTCCCTCTTGTCTAGCGCACCAGGTTTCAAAGACACGCAAGCCCCCCCACCAGGTCAAGGCAGGTCCCGCTACAGGGGGCGGGGGGAGGAGAGGTAAAATGAGTGAAATAGAAATAGAAATTTGGTAGTATATATATATATATATATATATATATATGTATATATATATATATATATATATATATATATATATATATATATATATATATATATATATATATATATATATATATATATATATATATATATATAAATATACAGAGAGAGAGAGAGAGAGAGAGAGAGAGAGAGTGTATGGTAGAAAAATAGGTAAGAGACGGTTGGAAGTTAAAGCGTGGAGGAAGGGAAGACGGAAGGGAGGGAAATATACGATAAGAGGAGAGAGGAGGGAAAGAAAGAATGCTAAGAAAGGGAGTTGGTATGTAAAAGGGGGCGTGCCGGTATATTTTCGCATGTGCGTGTATTTTTCCTTTTTCTGTATATTTTTGCGTGTTTGTGATTCGCATGTATACGAATTTGGCGTGTATAAAATTCTGCGTGTATGATTTGTGCATGTTGGTGTGTATTTTCCTCGTATATATAGCTTTTATGCACGTGTGTTTTCCGCAGGTATTCCCTGTTTATTTATCTTTTTGGGTGCGTGTATACTCCAAGAATATCTTTTTTTTTTTGTGTGTGTGTGTGTGTGTGTGTGTGTGTGTGTGTGTGTGTGTGTGTTTTGCGTACTTATGTACTTGTTTGTGTCGTGAAGTATTAGGTCTCGTAGGTTACATTTCCCTATTCCTTCCTCTTCTTTTGTCCGTCTGTCTTTTTCTTCCTTCTGTGTTTTTTTTCCTTCTCGCTGTCTCTTCTACCTTCCTTTTGTCTGTCTTCTTTCTCTCTTTCTTCTTCTTCTTCTTCTGTGTGTGTGTGTGTGTGTGTGTGTGGGTGTGTAATGGTATAGTGGTTACAGCCAATATACATTTGCAAGACATGGAGGCGCAGCAATTCCATATTTCTTGCACCTAATATGTTTGCTTTACCAGGAGTGATGTAGGTGTATTACCATTCTCTCTCTCTCTCTCTCTCTCTCTCTCTCTCTCTCTCTCTCTCTCTCTCTCTCTCTCTCTTCGTTGCTGGGCTTGCACGGTTTCCAAGGTGATGGTTGTTTTGTGGAGAGAGAGAGAGAGAGAGAGAGAGAGAGAGAGAGAGAGAGAGAGATGAAATGATGGAGGTAAAGAAATAAATTATATCCGTAAAATTGGTATGGGTAGTTTGCCTTAGTAATCATCTCTTTAGCTGAGAAATTGTATAATGTATGTTTTGTTGGTTGTGACGTAGAGAGTGAGTGTGCCATAGTAATATACTCTGTGCATCTACCAGGCTTAGAGGGTTATGTGACATTTGTTATAAAATGCTTTCCTTAAAAAGTTCATTTGATATTTGGCACTGAGAAATATTTTACTGTGACTTCATCTAAACCACTTTATTCGACCTCTGAGATCCCTTTTACCTACAAGGTCGTGCAGCATATTTTATAGATTACTTGTGATTGGTGGATGGGACGAATATTGATTACGTGAGGAATAGTTGTTGAATTATTGTGCTGTTAGCTATTTAGACGAATTAAAGAAAAAACTGCCTATTATTATTATTATTATTATTATTATTATTATTATTATTATTATTAGATAAATGGGTAGAGGCAGAATTGTATTGATTGGCTGAATATAAGAGAGTGCTATATTATATTAACCAAGGTAAATAGAGATAGACTGAATATAAGAGTGTGTTATATTATATTAACCAAGGTAAATAGAGATAGACTGAATATAAGAGTGTGTTATATTATATTAACCAAAGGTAAATAAAGATAGACTGAATATAAGAGTGTGTTATATTATATTAACAAAGGCTGCTTCAGATGTTCACGATTGTCTCGGTGTCAACCAGAAAAAGACGATACAAATGAATCTAAAAGTTGTAAACTGGTTGGAAGAGATAAGGAACTTTTGAGCGGTAGTGACACGTCAACACAATATCCCCTATATCGTCGTTAACTCATAACATAGAACCATATTTCATGATGCTGAGAGTGACGATGTAGCTGTTCTCTGCTGATAGTGACGTGTATAAATAAGGTGTGGTCATCTAGTGGGACACAAGGGAAGCTACCAACACCATGAAGCTCCACTGTCTCATTTAGTGTGACACTCTATAATCTCGGGGCTTCACAAGAGTCACGGGCTACTCACAGACCTTGCTCACACCATACAGTGCCGAGGTCCACGTATTTAAATATAATAATGAAATAAAAATTCAATAAAATTATTCATTTTCTTGCCAAATAATTAGTATCAAAGGTCCTGTGAGTTACTAGTAAAGAAAATCCGACTTAATAATAATCATTATAAAGGGTAGCAGACAGGAGGTGTAGTGTTGATTCCTACCGGCCGTTAGAGGCGCCACCGTCCCAGCCAGCCAGATTGCCAACAGGTAAATAAGGTTGAGTGTTGTGTCCTTCTCCAGTACTAGAATCCTTGGTCATGTTGGTCTTACCTGACACATTGTAGCTCCACACTTGGCAGTGTCAAGGTGTACGTGGTTACTCACATTCTCCTTATATTCTTCTATGTATAATGTAAGTACTTTGAGTTTGAATTAGAGATTGCTGCTCCAGTGTACTTGTAGATTTATTGAACTTGTGTTTTATACTTTGGGGTCCTTATGGTTTTGTGTATAATGTTATTGGAACAGAGACTCCTTTAGGCTACATGTATTACACAGTGACCAATTCCGGTGATGGTATACAGGCCTGGTTGGTTGGTACTTTAGTTACAAGTAGAGATGAAGGTGGTTTGAAGTTTGGTGTTTGGAGTTTACATTGTGTTGAGAGGTTGATTAAAGTTATGGTAAAAATTTACAATAGCGCCTCCAAGTTTTTTTATCTTCTTTTTTTTGGTGAAATGTTTTACAGCCACTCTAACCAACCTGACCTGACCTGACCTAACCTAGACCTAACCCTAACAACCTTCGGTCCTAACCCTAACAACCTTCGATCCTAACCTTAACAACCTTCGATCCTAACCTTAACAACCTTCGGTCCTAACCCTAACAACCTTCGATCCTAACCCTAACAACCTTCGATCCTAACCCTAACAACCTTCGGTCCTAACCCTAACAACCTTCGGTCCTAACCCTAACAACCTTCGGTCCTAACCCTAACAACCTTCGGTCCTAACCCTAACAACCTTCGGTCCTAACCCTAACATGAAATTTTATATTGTGACGAAACGAAATACGAGCACCAACTTAAACCTTCATGACGGTATTGTATATAGAATTAACTATTATGTTTGCATATTGACATTAAAATGTATTTGGAGGCGTGCTTATAAACTTATACCAAAGTTATCTATATTAGGGAACACATTGATTCATTGATATTAGACCCAGCAACAGTTAGGTTATATAGCGCCAGGAGTAGGTGATAGAGAGGTTATATAGCGCCAGGAGAAGGTGATAGAGAGGTGAGGCAGCAAGCACCAAGGAAATAGAAAGAAACAATAAATAAAGGGACAGTGAATAAAACCCACTCTTGTCGAAGGAAAGTAGAAAAGAGTGGGTTTTATTCACCGTATTGGATCATCAGGCCAGTGTGATTTCACCACCCCAATAAAGGGACAGTTGAAGAATTGATAATGAGTGTCTGGGGCCGAAAGGGCGCCCAAACCCTTAGTGTATTGCCCACATCACTAGGGTGTTTTGGAAGAAATTTCTGCTTATGACCTTCCATATTTAAAAAAAAACATTTGATTAATAGTTTATACTCTATAAATATACAGGGTTATTCAAAATCATAGTGAAAACATTACAAGGTGAAGTCCTGACAAGATATTAAACATATTTCCATATGTATTTTTCCAAAAAATGAAAAGTTAATTACAGACATGAAAGCCATTATGACCGTGGGCGAACGATCGAACACTTAAAAATTAATATCAAACCCTCACCCCCCACACATACATCAACCCCTGTTCTCTCTCGGACCCGTAGGGAGGTATTGCCTATAGTAATGTGGCCAATACTTACAGGGTTTTGGCGCCCCTTCGGCCCCAGACATTCAAAGCCTACGGATCTGTTTGAATTCCGTGATCGGTAAGGGTTCATTGCTTCATACGTTGTAATTATTCTTTCGTCTATCCGAGAGAGAACAGGTGGTGATGTATGTGTGTGTGTAGGATAGGGGGGTGGGGGTTTGGGTTGATTTTCAATTGTTGTATCGCTCGCCCACGGTAATGGATTTGAGTTTCATGTCTGTAGTTATCTTTTAATTTTGGAAAAAGTACATATGTGTAAAATCTTGTCAGGACTTCACCCTGTAATTTTGTCACTATAATTTTGAATAACCCTGTATAGTAGTGCAATTGTTATTCTTACTATTTCTACTGAAGTGCAGGTGATTAGTTTCATGGAAAGAATTTAGTTTTTTTTTTTTTTAAACTTTACAGTTTCAATTTTTCCTGAGTGAAAGAATCTTGACATATTATAAACTTGCATAACTAAAACACATTACGTTCATTATATATTTTATTAATATATCAATGTAGGATCCTGTAAATATTGTAATGTTTGTCATCCATTGAGAAGGATTTAATATTTATGTTTTTGTTACAGACGTGTACAATGGATGGATGGCGCTGTGTGTTACAATACCAGAGACAATACAGTAGTACAGCATTGTCTATCAAGTAGCCTAGTGCAGCCTCAAGATGAGTGTTGGTGGTTGTTGGTGTTGTGTCCGTGAACGACAAACCAGTGTTAATGTCACCAAGATGAGTGTTGGTGGTTGTGTTGGTGTTGTGACCGTGAACGACAAACCAGTGTTAATGTCACCAAGATGAGTGTTGGTGGTTGTGGTGGTGTTGTATCCGTGAATGACAAACCAGTGTTAATGTCACGAAGGCAACATAAGGCTACAGTGGCTTGTCCTGCAAAACTCTTCTCGTCGTTAAGGTAAGGATTCATACCAGTCTCGACCTGGAGCAAGTATCCACCCACATCCAGCCAACCCAGACATGTGGCACCATCGCAACCAGGGATGAAGCAGGGCAAGATTCATCAACCAGAGTTGAATCAGTAAAACACTGTCTTCCCTCCACCTTCTTGCTGGCTCAAGTAACTGATTCGACTCAGATTGATGAGTCCTGCCCTGCTTCCCACGGTAGCGATGGTGCCACATGTCTGGGTTGGCTGGAAGTGGGTGGATACTTACTCCAGGCCGAGACTGTACAAACCATCTTAAGACACTGCTCTGCACGGCCTGCTATACAGTAGCTGTCTCACGACACCTGTCCTTCTCCTCACGTCCTCATTCCTGCATGATTCTGTCAGAGTTGTAGAGTATACTAAATAATTTTGTTATCAGGTATAACAGACTTTCCGTATATGTATGAACAAAGTTGTACAGAATATTAAATAAGTTCTTCTTTTCAGGTTGGTTAACATTGTGTTCCACCATCGCTGGAGCAACCCGTCGCGGCAGGTGGAGTGAGTGTGAAACCTTTACATTTGTTTTATTTTGACCCACTGACTGTCCTGGCCAATGTTGTATTACTAAGGCGATTTGTTTGATGTTTTATTTCTGGGTACTGTAGTGTTGTTGTTGTTGTAGTTGGACCCTTGTTGTTTTTAGATGCCCCCTGCTTGGAGCTCTATATATTCTCTTTATTGTATTGTATTTTGGTAGGCACACACACACACGGTTAGGTAGGTCTAGGTAGGGGCATGTCCGCTCCAAGTACTGGGGGCTGTTGGTCTGGAAATGCCAGGCACGTAGCCACTCCCTTCCCCTATAAGAATAATAATATGGCCAGGTTACAGTTGGGGTTCAAGGTGTCGAATAAATATAGCGGCTTTAATTTTCTTCTACTCGGCAAGTGAAGATTATTCCGGTGTCACAGGAGGCTTTCAATTATAAAGGGATAAGGATGGTTAGTGAAGGAGAGATGGGAAGGATGGAGGATGGTCAGTGAAGGAGATGGGAAGGATGGCGGAGTAGTGCGAAAAGTGAAGGATGGCCAAGTGAGGGAGAGATGAATTTGGGCAAAGTGGAAGGGAAAGGAGAATAGATTGAGGGAAATTAGTAGCCAGGATGGGAAGGAAAAGGAGACTGAGGTAAAGATGGCCAGCTTCAGTGAGGGATGTGTGTGTGGAGAAGATGGGTAGTGTAGGGAAGAGATTGTCAGAGAGAGATTTACAGGATTAGACGAGACTGGATGACAGATGACCAGAGTGGGAAGGGAATTGGTCTGAGGAAAAAGATAGCCAGGGTTGGACGGGGAAACCATCATTGAGGAAAGATGGACAGAGTGGAGGAAGGAAGGACTTAATACAGTGGCAGTATTGTAATCAATGAGGCATGACGTGCAGCCATTGCTCAGTGGCTACCATAGAGTATTGCGAAGTTCTTTTACAAAGCCCTCCTCAGAAAGGGTAGGTAAGTCTCACCCAGCGTCGAAGTGGTGATCTTCAGTTCAGTTCAGTTGGTATGCGGGTCTTAATATTTGTAATGTTGGTTTATTTTCTTTTTGTGTGTGATATTTTCCAACTCTCTAGCATTTCCTTGTTTCCCTTTAAAATATTATTTAGGCATTTTTTTAATGTTTTTAATATTTCTTCATTATTCTTTAATAACTTATATATTTCTGGTTTTATTTGATTTGGTGCAGGTGCTTTCTTTGAGTATTATATTTCACTATCATTTATTTCTGTTTCCTCTATTTTTACTGTATTAGTTTGTACTTCCTTCACCATCTCTATATGTTCTTATTTCCTCTCTCACACTATATTCTTCTCCTTCAATCCCAACACAAAATCTTAACCCCTCCTACTCCATCTCCTCTTCATATTTTGATTTTATTTCACTGTTGCATACTTGTTTTATATTATTTACATGTTTGTTATATATCCTTCCCCAATATTCTATCAGCGTTCTTTGTAATTCTTCTTCTTTTTAATTTATCTTTGTTCATTGTATATTGTTATCTCCTTATTTTTTTCTTCCACTGCTTTTAATTTACTTATTCCATTCCACATTTTTTTATTATTTCTGTCTCTTTTTATTTCCTCTTTCTTTTATTATTTCTGTTTCTTTTTATTTCATCTTTATTTTTATTTCCTCTGTTTCTTTTTATTTCCTCCGTCTCTTTTTATTTCCTCTTTCTTTTTATTTCTTCTGTTTCTTTTTATTTCCTCTGTTTCTTTTTATTTCCTCTGTTTCTTTTTATTTCCTCTGTTTCTTTTTATTTCCTCTGTTTCTTTTTATTTCCTCTGTTTCTTTTTATTTCCTCTGTTTCTTTTATTTCATTTGCCTGTTTTGCTTCTCTTATTAGATTTTGTGTTTTTAGTTTTTGTATTTTATATTTTTTGTCAAGCTCGGTTTTTTGTTTACCTCAGTTACGTTTCTCCTATTTCTATTTATTCTCTTTCTCGTTTTTATTTCTCTCCTTATATCGTTATTCATCCATATTGGCTATCTCTTTTTATTTTTTTTATTTACTTTTAGTCTAAATGATTTTGTCATTTCATTTTCGGTTACTTTTTTTTTTATTAAATCACTTTTTTGTACATCTCCTATTTCCTCCTTCTTGATCTCCGATTTTACCTCTTCTATAAATGTCTTTGTATTTTCTTCAGTTATTTTTGAATATTTTATCTTCTCCCACCTTCCACCACTAAACCCTTCCCTTCTCTCCTCCACCTTAAAATCTACATCTATTAAGTTATGATCTGATAGATCCTGGTCTATTTTCATTTTTTTGTAATATTTTATCATAAGTTCGTTTATCATAACGTAGTCTATTACACTATTTTGATTTCTACTTTCCCATGTTGTAACTCCCTCACATTTTCACACGATGTGTGAGCTATTTTTAAGTATTTGCCCTTGTCCGAATTTGTGCTCTAACCATCGTAAGACAATACCGTAGTGATTATTTGTATGTGACAGTGACACCATGATATTCCTACAAGGTTACAAATTAATTTTTAGTGTATAGATCATGACACACGATACATAATGGTAGTAATAAGAAAATAACGCCACAAACACACCCAGGCAGGGGAGAGTGATGGTAAATATACGTGTTTCCTACGGTACAAATCAGTTTGTTTATAATTTTCTATGTGACGATTACACGATGATATATTCCTACAAGTGTTCATACTATTTTTAGTGTTGTAATCATGACATACGATACATAATAGTAGAAAAACGAGTGAGTAAACAAGGGAGTTTCGCGGGCAACTGAACAACCATGCCTCGGTCACACTGCACTCACACGTCGAGTCAAACAGTGGTGATTCGTGCGCAAACATGGTCTACTTCAACTCTTCATATCTTTGTAACTACACATCGTAGAGCCCTCCAGATGGTATCATTCGATAGAGGAAGAGCTGTAGGTATTTTAGAAACAATATTGAAGTCAGTACACTATATAGGTGAAGAGGGAGAGCGTTGTGAATATAGGGGAAATCGAGGAATTTTCACAATGTTGAGGCAAGGTAACCTGTTCCCGGTCTCTATGGGTTAAGCTCAAGCACCAAGGTACCGTCACTTTCTTCCAGTGTTGCCTTGACCTTGAAGGACACATCCCTATCAGTGTTGCCATATCTAGCATAATTTTGTGCTTTCCGTATAATTTGAGCAAATTTCGGAACTCTAGCATAACGTCTAGCATACATATCTATTTAGCATAATTTTAACACAATTCTGAAACAATTGGCATAATTCTAGCAAAATTTACAAAAATAACAAACATTGACTGAAATTTGAGTGAAAGTCAATAGAAAATACAAAATTTAACTCAAACTATAGAAAATTTAAATGTTCTCCCTCCTCATGTGCAGCACGTGTCAGTCCGGTAGCCGGTACTCGGCGTGAACATAAACAAAATCAGACAAAAGAAATAGGCTTAGTAATAACAGATCATTCACAAATGAAATAATAAGTGGAGAAGCCATCAAGGGCAAAGGGGAATGTGTCGAATTTGAACCATCAAAGCTATGAACAAAGACATTTATGAACACAAGTAATGTAAGCTGCTGATTTTGACGAAGTTTGTTTTAATTTAGACAGAGAATAGAAGGAAAGAAATCAGTTTGAGATTTTTTCACATGTAAATATGAAGAATAGATGGAAAGATAATAGTATGAGATTTTTTCACATGTAAATATGAAGAATAGATGGAAAGATATTAGTTTGAGATTTTTTCACATGTAAATATGAAGAATATAAACGAAAAAAATAGTTTCGTTTCATAGATCTCATATGTTATTAAGTAATATGTACAGGATTATAATTATATATATTATTTCCTTTAGTATAAAGTTAGCATAATTAGGATTTTTTCTGGAATAAAATTGATCAATCTATACTCAAACAAGTTTGTACTGAGTTCTCGGGTGGAGTCGAGGACAAGGAGCGGTGGTGCCAAATCTTCACCATGTTATCCATCATTCTTTATGATACATTTATTGGGGTAACCCCTCTAAAATTATTGCACTGTATTTTTATGTATCTTCAGTCATTTTTTCCTCTTTTGATAGTATTGGCGATTTACTTGTAATTATTTATTCGTTATAAATAATTAAAGTATCATTATCTTTATAAGTAGAAGATACAACAGTTTATTGCAAGCAATTTTCGACTTTCTTTCCACACCACCATAGAGGTAAAAGTCCAGGTGCGTTTTTTTATAGAGGTATCCCCAGGAGGCCTAATCCTCTCTCTCTGGTATAACAAGATAAAGAATACGTTAGGTTAGGATAGTCATGCAGTTCAGTCCAGGCACTCTTCATCTGAAGTTTTGTCTGATATATTTATGACAAACGAATCATATACTTTGTCAACAGCAATATCCAACTTTGCGTCTTCTTTCTGCAATTTTTCAGCATGTTTCACTGAATTTTCCCAGTGTAATGGTGTAACGGTTGATAATGATTCCTTTACAAGCAACTTGAGGTTGGCCATTTTGAAATCATTTTTCTTGGCTATGTAATTCTTTACTTGAGCCCAAATTAGCTCAATAGGATTATACTGGCAATGGTAGGGTGGTAATCTCACAACCTTATGACCAGCGTCTGCAGCAATTGTATCAATTACGTATTTCTTCCTACCACTGCCGTAATTCCTGGCAAGTTCAAGCAACTGCCCTTTCAATAGCTCCTCACTTGGTTTTGCTCCCTTCTCAATGAACCAGGCTTTTATATCACCTTTCAGCCAGGATGAAGTAGGACGCTTCTCAGCCTGCACTGAATGATATGAAGCATTGTCCATGACTATCACAGAGTTTGGTGATATATTCGGTAGCAACTGGTTCCTAAACCAACTCTCAAATACTGTGGCAGTCATTTGATTGTGATAATCCCCGTCATTCTTGGCTTGAAATATCAACTCACAGTTGAGGACAAACCCATTCTTTGTTCCGGCATGTAATATTATCAGGCGACTGCCTTTTCCTGTAAATGCCTTGACTCCCGTAGCTTGGTTTGCTGTGTTATCAATCCAACACTTGGAGACAGTGTAGGTTTGATTTACCCAGGTTTCGTCAAGGTCAACTACACAGGGGATGAATATCTTGGGCGTCTCATTTGTAGTAAAAAAATGTAGATCTGACTGATAGTACGTCACTCCTTTCCATCAGATAACGGCGACCATTAATTTTTCCAAATCTAAAACCAATTTTCATCACTACTTGGCGCTGGGATTCCAGTGATCCTTCAAAGGAGATCTTTTCCCTGAGCTCCTCCTATATCTTATACAGAGTTGGAAGTTCTTTCCTCTCATAAAACTGAAGGATTGTTCACCGTAGTACACCCTTGTCGAAATTATCAAAATTTGTCACTGTACAAGAGCGCTGCTTGACTGGCGAGGTGAAGGTAGTGTAGGGAAATGACGAATTCCTTACTTTTGGAGTGTAGTCGTTAATGGTATAGGGACTTAAAATGGGAACTAAAAATTTAGCAAGCTTAAAAGTAGCAGTATTGTAATCAGCCAGGATAGGTCGTAAAGGGACACCAGGTTTGTGAATCTTTGGGAGGCCATATAGAGAACCAGGGGTCGAACCAGTAGCTTTGAGAGAGCGCGACTCTTCTTTTGAAATAACATTTAATCTCACAAGTTTATTAATAAATCTATTGAATTTATCCTCAAATTTTATAGTGAGAGAAAACATCAGCAAAGCATAATTTAGAAAATTTGGTAAAGTCAGTGTAAGATCCCCTCGCTAAGAAAAAATAGTTGGATATGTATCTGGCTATGTGCGCCTTAAACAGAAAGATTACTACGTGTGAAGACTTCAGCTAAGCTCTATACAACCACAGTATACAGGATTTTTAAGAACTGATTTCTGTATCAAGCAAAGAATATATATCTCTTCCTTCACAACATGTATTTACCATACGTATTTTGTATAGAGTTATCCAGAAAAAAAAAATATTTATAAGTCAAAACAATAGTGAAGCCTTTGTAACAATGTTTGTAATGCCATTGTTATCCGTGTAATATCAGTTACAAACCTAAACAATATTTTCAAATGTAGAAGGTCACATGTTTGCAACCATCTTGTATTGTTAACCAAAGCAATTGCTGAAACATATCTACAAGTGGAGTATTTGTATGCAGGAAAGCAGTTCACAGCACGAAATACTGCTATGAAAGCTATTAAGAGTAGAAATACCATGAATAAATTAGTATTTTTTAGTGATATCTAGCCTCAGTTTGTGAGTAAATAAAAAAATGTGAAATGGTTGTGTATAAAACTTATTATGTCTCGAAATTGGTTTCTGTAAAATATATATAGTTTCTAAAAAAAATTTTTATCAAAAGCGACAAAGTGTATCGTCAGAAAATTCTATCGTTTCTAGTAGAAACTAATTTGTTCTAGGTGAGCTGTCACCTGCCTATCCTCCAGGGTGTTGGTGCCAGCAATGATAGTTAGGTGGTTTCACTTTGTTCCCCTAGAATAGCGAGCCATGCCGACTGCCCCTTTAATACCTTTATAGGGAGAGTGTTTCTCTCTCTCTCTCTCTCTCTCTCTCTCTCTCTCTCTCTCTCTCTCTCTCTCTCTCTCTCTCTCTCTCTCTCTCTCTCTCTCTCAGCCACTGATGGGTAACGTCATCACTGGGTAGCAGTGTTGCCAACCAGTACCAGTGTCAGGCCTCATGGGTAAATGGGGATGGTGGTGTCAGGAAGGACATTCGGCCAACAATGCCATAACCCAGTAAATAATCAAATCCAAATCACCTGACAAGGCAGGAGGCACAGGAGGGCTGTTGGAAAAGATTACAAAACAAAAAAACATCAACCCCACGTGAAGGGTGTCTCAGACATATTTTTTTAATTATTATTAAAGGCAGGACGGGGACGGATGGGTTCGAACCTTCGAGACTATCCCCTTGCACTGTGCACACCCTTCCACCTCTCTCTCTATTCCACCTCTCCCTCCCTCCATTCCCTCCTCTCTCTTCTCTCCCTCCTCTCTCTTCTCTCCCTCCCTCACTCCCTCCCCACCTCTCATTCCATCACTCCTTTTAATTCTTCAACCTTCTTCCCTTCAAACAAAAAGGGCACACATCATACCCAACCACTTCTTTATATAAAATAGACCATTGACTATTTTATAATATTATTGTATCCTCGCTAAACACGTGTTGCTCAGATTATATTTCTCTATCACTTCCTCCCTGCCTCCGCCTTAATTTTCCTCCCTTCACTATTTTCCTCCGTTTGTTTACTCAGGTTTTCCTCCTAATTTTCATGGCAAGTATTATTATTATTATTATTATTATTATTATTATTATTATTATTATTATTATTATTATTATTGTTATTGTTATTGTTATTATTGTTATTGTTATTGTTATTATTATTATTGTTATTGTTATTGTTATTATTTTTATTACTATTGTTATTGTTGTTATTGTTATTGTTGTTATTATTATTGTTATTATTATTTTATCATTTCATTATTTTATTTTATATTTTTTGTATGTTTCAACTTTCCCCTGCCATTGGCCATCTGCCGCTCGTGTTATCCCCCGCACACTGTAAGGATTCACACACACACACACACACACACAGAGAGAGAGAGAGAGAGAGAGCGAGAGAGAGAGCTAGAGACGAATGCACAAAATCTAAAACATACACACACATATACACATACAAAGCAGAAATGCGCAGTCTAACACACAAATGCACAGGATCTAATAACACACACACACACACACACACACACACCACACACACACACACACACACACACACACACACACACACACACACACAACTTCTCATGTACTCACAAACTCTTCTAATCATCCCTCTCACCATCTGTCTATGAGTATACGAGGATTCTCTCTCTCTCTCTCTCTCTCTCTCTCTCTCTCTCTCTCTCTCAGGTGTCTTGGATAAATGAACCCTTTAAAACTTGTAAGACTTCCCTGGATCCGGTTTAGAGTTGAGCGATAACATACAAACACGCGCCCCATATCTAATGGTTGTACTGTAAGTTTTTATATCATAGTCGTATTATAAGATGGTAGTATAATTTCGTGTTTTACAGGCGTATTTCATTGTAGAGGGAAATTCTAGTCTTCTTCCAATATTCCTCTGCCTAATACTCAAATAGGAAACGGAAATATTTGTGCAAATAAATGATATTGGCAATAGTTACTTTTTCTGTGCAGAGAGAGAGAGAGAGATGTAATTAAATTCAGTATGGGAGATATATATATATATATATATATATATATATATATTTATATATATATATATATATATATATATATATATATATATATATATATATATATATATATATATATATATATATAAAATTAGGCCTATATATTTTATGTATATGAAACATTGCTATTCAGAGAAAAACGCATTTTTTACCTATCAGCGTAGAGAAATAAAAGTGAAACAAACCCAGTCATTATTTTAGGGCAAATATGAATACATTAACAGCCTCTATAAAAGTTCATGTCATATCATATATAGAAAAAAATAGAATCTTGAATATTGCCTTATTTTGGTTTAAAAATATAAACAATGATAATTGACATTCTCTCTAGTCATAGATGACTTGAAGAAGGCAGGAAAGGAGGAAGGAGGAAAAGAAAGAAATAAAGGTGAAAGGAAATAGGAATGAGGAAGGAAAAAATCTAGGTGAAACTCAAGTATTTTTTTTTTTTTTCTCTTTGGTGAATCTTCTCATATTTGATTTGCTGTTATTGTGAGAGAGAGAAAAAAAAAAAAATAACTATCACTGTCGCTCCTACCTTCCCGCCCCTATTTTGATTCAAACACGGAGGAAATTTTATATAATAATATTATATGTCTGGTCACCCTTCCATCCTTCTTTTTTTTTTTTCCTTCCAATTTTGTCTGCTGACACTTCTTCCCTCCCTCCTTCACCTCAAAAATATTAATTATGTTTTATCTGGATTTTCGTATTCATATGGTTATAATATTATACTCCGACTTGACACCCTTGTATTCATTCTGCCTGAAGAAGTAATAATTATACGAAAGTACTCACTGTCCTTGTATCCTTTCTCCTGTGAATATATATAATTATTGATACAAATTTAACATTCCCTATTCAACCCATACTAATAATCCCGTAGCAATGTTCTCCATAAAAAAGATAAAAAAATGAGAGGGGAGAGTGTGTGTGTGTGTTAATGTACAGGCTCGAAGGGACAAGTAGCAGTGTTGACATGAAACTTCAAAGGGGGAAGGGGTGTTGTTGGTGAGAAATATTAGGAGAGGAAACCAATAGAAGGGAGAAACAAATATCAGAAGGGATTTTATATAGAGGGGGAATGACAGAAGAACGAAACTGAGAGATGAGTTAATAAAAGGGGGCAATAGAAAGAGGAATTGATATAGTACAGTCGCGGTCAAATATAATCATCCATAGGGGTAACTCACGTAAGAGTTTGACAGCTTCCCTCTGCTCCTAAGATGATAAACTTTTCAATAAGTTATGTACCATCTTTTAATTTAATACAAGCAGCAACGCATTACTTAGAACAATAACATCATAATGTGAACGTGAAAACATTAGACAGTAAATTGTTTGAGATACCCATATATGGATGATTATTATTGACCACGACTGTACATACATCTATACAAATCTATTATTGCTTAGCAGAATTTTTTTATTTTCATTTCTGTATTTCTTACTGTGAATTTTCTCTCTTTGATACGTACACTCAAACTGTACCATCATTCACACCAACTCCACCACCTGCCGCAGGTACTGATGCGCACACACACACACACACATTCATCATGTTTGTCACTAAGTCGGTGGAAGGGAAGGTGTGTTTGTGTATGCATTTCATGTGTATCCAATTCAGTCTCAAATGTATTTGATTTCCGGGTGCATGTATTATTATTATTATTGTTATTATTATTATTATTATTATTATTATTATTATTATTATTATTATTATTATTATTATTATTATTATTATTATTATTATTATTATTATTATTATTATTATTATTATTATTATTATTATTATTATTATTATTATTATTATTATTATTATTATTATTATTATTATTATTGCTTGTGATTGGACACAAATCGAATAGTAAATTATTTCTCGCCACAAATCCTTTCCTAAACTTTCACCTCTCCACTTACATGCTCCTCTGTTTCCTCCCTTCTCCTTCCTTTCTGTTCCCTCCCTCGCCTTTTCCCTTCTTCTCTCCTCCCCCTTTTACCACTAGTAATTCAGTGCACAGCCAAAGAGTCATAATAAGTAACCAGGTGTTGTTGTTGAAGTATGAAATCATGTGACACACAAAATGTCCTTGGATTTTCTCAACATATTCCCTTTAATTAATAAACATGTATTTTTTATAATTATTTACAGACATCTTGTACATTTTTTTCTGTATTAAAAATGATGAGGACTAAAGGCTGAGACCCCAATCATTATCCTCGGCTGTATAATCACAGTAAGAGAGTGTAAATACTACAGTAGTCTAATTTCGTTCGAGATACATAGCCATATTACACTGTAGGAGCATAAGTCGTTGTATAAATGGAAGTAGTGTTGCAGAGCTGACCATTTATGTATATGAAAGAATGAGAGTGCCGGTTAACACTTGCATTAGGTTAGAGGAGTTGAACAAAAGAGGGGAGAGATTGAGTGGCTTTGCTAATGTTACATGGTCTCCAGAGAGGAGGAGGAATATCATGTCAGATTCAGAAGAAAGTCATAACATTTTGAGAGGTTGTACTACTGAATTAGCACTGAGGTTGACCTGAAGTGAGAGAGGTTGTATTGAATATGTAAGAGAAGGAGAGTTGATGAAACGAAAGACTTTGCTTCCACTTTGTCCAGGAGTATTGTGAAGGTTGAGTGAGCCACCCCACACATGGAACCGTAATCCGTTCTGGTGCGGATAAGACTTCTGAGGTGAAATATTTACGAAATCCGCGAAGCACTAACTTCTTTGAGGCAGATTTAGCTATTGAGGTAATATGATTTTCTCCGAGAGATTGTGACAGAAAGAGACTCCAAGAATGTAAAGGAAGGATAAAGACGGAGCTGTATGTCATTGAAAGAGAGGGGATGACTATTTGGAGGTTAGTTCGAGTTGAAAGGTGAGGAACTGTAAACCAATCACATCATTTATCTCTCTCTCTCTCTCTCTCTCTCTCTCTCTCTCTCTCTCTCTCTCTCTCTCTCTCTCTCTCTCTCTCTCTCTCTCTCTCTCTCTCTCTCTCTCTCTCTCTCTCTCTCTCTCTCTCTCTCTCTCTCTCTCATTGGCAGGAAAGATATATAGTCCTTCTACCCAAACGTGTGAAAACAATTAACTGATGACAAACTGAACTAATAACTCCCTTTAATGAACTAATCCCACGGGTCAATTAATTAAGACGGAAACATTAGGACTATTGATTCCTCTTAACACTGCCAGGAAACAGATCACCTCAACGGTACTAATAGGGTATTTTGCGTTTTGTGATGTAGTTTGGAGGATTCAGTTGTACTCCAATCATTTTTACTTTGGGGGGAAATGAATTACCGTAAACATCACAATTGAACTGTGGTTGTGTTCGTGTAAGTCTATTCTCTCTCTCTCTCTCCATCTCTCTCTCTCTCTCTCTCTCTCTCTCTCTCTCTCTCCATCTCTCTCTCTCCATCTCTCTCTCTCTCCATCTCTCTCTCTCTCCATCTCTCTCTCTCTCTCCATCTCTCTCTCTCCATCTCTCTCTCTCCATCTCTCTCTCTCCATCTCTCTCTCTCCATCTCTCTCTCTCCATCTCTCTCTCTCCATCTCTCTCTCTCTCTCTCTCTCTCTCTCTCTCTCTCTCTCTCTCTCTCTCTCTCTCTCTCTCATAATATTGAGGTGTAAAAAGATTATGGGGTAATGATATAATACTCATTTATTATTATTATTATTATTATTATTATTATTATTATTATTATTATTATTATTATTATTATTATTATTATTATTATTATTATATTATTATTATTATTATTATTATTATTATTATTATTATTATTATTATTATTCTTTTAGGAAGGTTGATTCATTAAAGTGAAGTAGGTTTAACAAATGTAAAATGTACTGATAATAAATGCCAACATGTATCACTACGTAATATTCTCTTAAACATACAAAACTATATATCTCATGATTTATCTTCCATAATCATCATCAAAACAAGGTAATATTTAGGGTAGAATTATATTTATATGTAAATATTTTGTCTCTAAATGACGACTCAATTTTAATACCATAAATGTACTGTCCACTGAAATATACATTTATCAATAAAAATTTACACAGTAATCGGTTACTCGAAAAAATAATCTTTTACAGATATTTTCAACCAGAAATAAAATAATCGATGACGCCCCACCACTATTACCTAATCGTTCATATGCAATAACTCCCAGACACATTAAATTGCTGGGGAAGTCATTATCAAATAGCATATCAGTATTTATTGGGATAACTTTACAATTTTCGAGCGTATAATATTATCCAATATAACATTTTTATATAAGCCGGTACACCTGCACCACAACGCAGCTAAATCCCCACCAACCACGGCCACAAAAAAACACACACGTTTAAAGTGACCGTTACCTATAAGTTGTCCCGGGCACCGCCAATGAATCAGGAGCTCCCTCGGAAAAAATCGTGATACGCCACAGTATCACCCACGGAAGGTCATAGCAACATAAAAAAATTATAATTCGGCTCTTAGGTCGCCGATTTTTTACAGTTTGGTTATTCGTGACGGCTTCCGGAGTTTATATGTGCATGTGTAAACTAGGCTAAAGCAATAATATCATAATGAAAACGTGGTAAACATTACACAGCCCTTTACTTGAATTATCCGTATGTGTATAGAAACTTATGTTCACCACTGTACATTCAATTATTATAATGGGACAGGGGTTATAATCCTTCCTCATACAGCCGGCTACCTATTTACTGTTAGGTGAACTGAACAGGTACAGTAGCGGCACATAGTTATTGACAGAATGTAAGGAAAGTCTGTTCAGGGGACTATGTGCAGTGACTGTACATAGGGGGCTGAGAACATTTTCCAACAATTCCATCACTCGAGAATCGAACCCGGAATTTCTCTCTAGTTAGGTGAGTATACTAACCACTACACCATCGGCATCGGCACCCCTAAAGCTAAATATCTTTGTGTGGCCATTTATTTACACCAGTCAGAGGAGGGTGTATTATGGTTGGGAGGGGGAGAGGAGAGGAGGGGGTACTATGGAGCCCCTGGTTGGGAGGGGGGAGAAGTAGCGACAAAATCGAATACCAAATAAACACATATGACCCTTCGAGCATTGGCTGGTGGCTAACATTTTGATAAAGCTGGACAGCCGGAATTTGAGGCGTCAAAGAGCGGTGGGGTTGTATATGGCTCGAAGCGTGGGAGGAGAACCCTCTTTTACAAACCACGTATGTACTGTACGTTACAATCGTAAAGATTCATAGGAAAATATACAGTACAATACGGTATACATAACACTGTGTGTCTTTTTCTCAGTCAGTGTCTGCCTTACAATCCAGGGAGAGACGAGAAAGACAGAGAAACTATGTCAGAGAAAGTAGGATAATGGAGATAAAAGGAAAAAGGAAGGGAGAGAGAAAAATGAAATGTGGTAGTAGAAAGGAGGAGAATTATTGAGTCTCTGAGAGATAGTGATAGAGAGAGATAGAATTGCTTCTTTTGAGCATTGCTCTCCTAAGATTAGTTTTTATATTATAATTGTTCTATAATTCCTTTGTCCAGCGTATCACCCCTGAAAAGTTGGAGGGCTGAGTCGACCCGACACCAGCTATCTACACAACAAGCAACGTCACTGTCTTTTCAGCCATCATGATGCCTGTAACTAAGCGCAAACTCTTTCTATTTTACTAACTCTTAAATTTCAGTGTGGTGTCTTTTTCCTTTGTTTTATGTGTGTGGGTTAAGGTAGAGTATATATCATGTATAGGTTATGTGTGTTAGGTTTTTATGGAATGAACAGATGTATAATAAACAGTGTGGGGCATAATGAGACTTTTATACTTGGTAAAAAAAATAGAGGAATATACATGGGGGAGATGTCTTAAAATTTTGTGATGATGAGGGAAAAAATAAGCATGGAGTGTTTAAATTTTAGGCTGGGTGCTGCTGACCTTAACATCACATTCCTCCAAGGGAGACTTTCAATACTTATCTTTGAACACTGGATAAAATACTTAACTAGAACTCCATCATGGATTTCAATGCTGTATTTCTCACTCTGTCAGTCCTTCTGAGGCTTCAACTTTTTTTCAGCATATCCATATTTTGAGCTGTTACTCTAGATTATTCCTATTCAAAGGAGATCAAAGATCCACAACCATATGATAGTATGGATATTAACATTCCATGCAGTCTTTTTGCAGCTTCTGTATTTTAGTTGTATATTTATAAATATCTGTACCGTGTCTAATTCTTATCTATATTGACAGCTGATGGTAGCATATCAGTGGTGTCACCAATAGTATGCCACTAAGACGAAGACGCACCTGTCGAAGATCTCTATATGATGGTTCTCCCTACATTACCCCAGGGAAACAGAGAAGTACCGGTACAGGTAGAAATGGTACATCCCTGTGCAAAAAGGAGCGAATGCTAGACGAACAATGCCTTGAGGCAGAGTACCATACAAATGAACAAATATTCAACTAGAAACGGCAGAGTTGGAATATAAAATCTGCCGTGACTATAAACTGTCAAAAGCAGCTCTTAATTATGAAGTTGCTCGGAAGAGGACTAGGGATTATGGTATTGATCAGATTGGATATATCTATTGTAAACCTAGATATTTTTTTTTTCTATTTTTTGTTTTTATTAATAAATACCAATGAATACAGCAATCCATTGTTTTTCCTACCCTGTCAAGAGATAGAAGATTTTTAATACATTTCAGGATTTATATAAATTAATGAAATTGAAGTCCTTTTGTTAGCAAGATCGAGGTCAGATTATCTTGTAATAGAAAGCTAACCTAATTTGTAAAAATAGTCTAATATTTATATCTAATACTTATGGACTTTAGAATTTGAGCCAAACATTTGCCTACCATAGGCCATAATACCAGTAATATTATTAATTAACCAAGATGATATGAATGAAAATATTTGCTATAATTTTTAAGATTCAACTTTGGAGCAGTACAATTCAAAAAGAAATATTCAACAGCTTTGAGTGCAACTAAACCGCTGGTAAATTCTGGATTTCCTGAATACAGTACTTCATTCTACTAGTATTTTTTTTTTTTCACTAGTCTGGACACAAACCCTAGAACCCAGAATGTGGTACGTGAAGTGTTCCTCGAGCGGCAGTGGAACATCTGTATTGTACAGTCGGCGGCAAAAGTCGTGTCGCCTCACCTGCTTCACCGAGACGCACTGTGTTCATGGACTCGAGAAATACGCATGTTTTCTACACCTAATAATCTCGAGTCTGTAAACACTGCTTGCCTCGGTGAAGCAAGTGAGGCGACAGGACTTTTGCCGCCGACTGTACATTGGTTTCATGCTGCTCATCAACTGACTTTCCCACTTTTTTTTTCTCCTGATCACACTCCCATGCTTTATTTTAGTGAATTCCATATGTTCCCTTTGATACACCTGATGCACTTCAGTAACACTAGTTATATTACCTCATATGATTTTTGCTTTTATAGTTTTCCTTATATTTTTCCAACTCAACTAGTTTCCTTTCTATCATAACCATGCTTGACTTAATGCCAAATCAATACCACAAGGGACAAGGAAAATCATGTACATCGTATTCATTTTTATATAATTAATATTACAATAAAATTATTGATGTTGAGTATTACATATACTTTAAAAGGAGTCACGGATTATTTGTTCTTTCGACTCTACCCAGCATATTTGCATTTCTGATATTATGGTTTTCACCTTAAACATTTTGGTATACATGAATATTCAAATCATTTCCAGACTTTGGGCATTACCAAATTAGTCGCTACTGCATATATATATATATGGGTTTTGGATGTAGGTGTAACCGTTTTTTTAAATTTTAGTTATAAGAGGACAAACAGACGGTTTGCCATTTATTGTATAGAATGTGTGTGTGTGTGTGTGTGTGTGTGTGTGTGTGTGTGTGTGTGTGTGTGTGTCCTTCAATTCAGTCCAAATAAATGTACCTCCACTTAATCGAAATGGAACCAAGTACAGTATAACTCGTGTCGATTACCAGGTCAAATTAATTAAACTTAACTCATTCAATCTGTACCAAACCTGATTGTTAAACCTAATATAATCCCGGCAAATAGGATACCTTTGTTTTTTTTAGGATGCGGTGAACAATGAAAAACTTTGTCCACACGTTAACCAAATAGTGTTCGTTTATGATATGGTACACACACACACACACACACACACACACACACACACACACACACACACACACACACAGCTAGTTAGTTTATCGGGAATGTGATCACGAGGGTTTATCGGGAAGATATATATACACACTACAACTCCATAAAACTGATGGAAAATGAAGTGAAGGTGAGAGACGAGAGAGGTGGGTGGGTTTGTGGAAGTAGTTGGGCAAAGAAAGGCGGGGTAGGTAGCAGGGATTGTTTGGTTTGGGCAAGTGGGGAAGACAAGGAAGGGGAAGAAGATCTAATATATAGTTAACGTTTGAGAGGTTACTGAAGTAGGTAAGGTTGGGAATTGGTTGAAAAGGAAGATAGGGAATGAGAGACCTTGTTGGGGACATAGAAGAGAGAGGGTGGATGGTTTGGGGTGGGTGGGTGTTAGTGGGGGATGGTGTGGAAGACCTGTTTCTAGTCACTTTGCATATTGGTCCGGAATACAATTAAAACTTCCTACACGTAACTTGAAACTGGCTGGCTGGCTGGCTGGATAGGTGGGTGGGTGAGTGGAAGAATGGGTAGGTGAAGAGGAGGATTTGTGGGTGCTTTGATAGGTGGATTAGTGGGTGGGTAGGTGGATGAATATCGGAATGAATAAGTGGATAGGTGGGGTGAGTGGGTGCATGAATGGGTAGCTGGCTGGCTGGGACAACTACACACACACACACACACACACCTTCCCATATCTGGACTAATCACCACAATGTTTGGCAAATTGGCATTAAGTTAAGGCGAAGGAATGAAGGGAAACGAAGGAATGGAGTCAAGAAGGAAAGGGATAGTTAACAGATTCTCATTACCAAGGGATAAATTAAATGAAAGAGGAATGTGCTTTCATTAAAGAGGAATCAGCTGCCTTAGATTTACCCTTACTACCAACACTGTCTTTACTAAACCTTTAATTAATAATAGAGTACGGGAGAATTATTTATTATGCCTATCAACTTGACCCTTCTATTTATTCTCGAGATAAACGTCAAAGGTCTCTCTCTCTCTCTCTCTCTCTCTCTCTCTCTCTCTCTCTCTCTCTCTCTCTCTCTCTCTCTCTCTCTCTCTCTCTCTCTCTCTCTCTCTCTCTCATATACCGTGCATTGTGTGTGTGTGTAATAATGATAATAGGTATTAATAAATTTAAATACAAAATGAGGCAGGTACAATACCATGTGTTGCGTCGTAATGGAACACCACTATGAAAACAGGGGTGGTCAAGAAATTAGTAAAGATGTTGTCTCCACTTGGGGTTAATGGCAAGTCAATTAATCTCGCTATATCTATTATTTAGAGGGTTATATTGCTTAACAAATTATAAATCATAAATCTTTCTTCAGGTTATACATTACATATAAAGCTTTACAGCTAACCTGGAAAGCTAAACTAGAATATTATCATACAATCCTGCAACACATGACATTAAAATATTATATAGACACACAAAAATATATACAACCAATCGATGGTGAGAGTTAATACAATTTAAAGTTATTGGTTGTTAATTATTCTCATCATTGTAGGAATGGGGCTGTTTCTATAACTATCGGTTCTTGCTCGGATAGGTTTGATGTTGTTATAATGCCTCACCGCTCTGGCAGGTCTTGGTATGGCAGGTGGTAGAAGGTCCATGTGTCGAGGAGGAGACATTAAGGGACCCTGTGTCGTAGTCAGAAAATTGGAGGTAAATAAGTCCTTCAAATAGGGCCACGAAACACCATCTATAGGGAAGGAGCTTGTTTCGTGGCTTAGTCAGGAGAAATCAGAAGCCTTCAATTTTCATACACGATCACAGGGTCCTTAACGAGGTGGCAAATCTGGTGAGGAGAGTGAGGTGTTGGTTTCTTACGGTGGTCATCTACAGGGTTTGTAGTGCTGTCTCCCAGGATTATTCTACACGCTCTTTTTTTATATTAAATTAAATTGACTTATCGCATTAAATTGGAGTATATGCAGAAATATTTTATTTAAATTCATTATTAAGGATAACTAACGCGTTTTTATTCACTATAAATCATACACACACACATATAAATTAACACACACAACTAAAGCATACAGTGTCACTACAAACACGAGCACACGCACTATCTCTAAAATACAAAAATTATATAACCATTTAAGAAGTAATATAAAAAATTAATACAATGTTCGCGCCAATACGAATTTTTTTTTATTCGCCGGTAAGATTGAATTATTTAAGCTGAATCCGATGACTGTCACTGTATGCAGATGAGACGTGGCAGCAGTCAGTCTTCGGTGAAATAAAAAGTCGGTGAACAAAAAAAAAAAATAATAATAAAAATGGCGTAGTGAAAACCTTTATTCTTTCAATTCTTCCTTCCTTCCTTCATTCTTTATTCGGATAGGGACGCTTGTGTGTGTGTTTAGGAATGCAAGCGGTGTAGTGTATTAATTATTCCGCTAAAACTTGACGTGTGCTCTTCTCGTGTCTAGAATATTATCTCTCCGAGTCTCTCTCATGCCAGAGAGGAGCAAAACTGGATAACACACACACACACACACACACACACACACACACACACACACACACACACACACACACACACACACACACACACACACACACAAGACGTTTACACACATACCTACATACATAATTACATTTAGATACGCATGTGCACAGACACACATAAGAAGAATCTAATTAGTTTGCGTTTACAATGACATCAAACAAGAGCAATAGTAATATAATTATAATTTATGCAGTAATCGAAGAGACTTATAGCGTTTATCATAGAGATTGGCGAAGTTCAGTGTAATACTTAAGTGAGTTATATATTGATATTGTTACGCCTCAGAAATAGAATCCGAGGTCGTTACCGAAAACTCAGTAAGCGGCGTCACCCACATGGAATTTTTGTTTCTATATTAAAAAAAGATAAGGACTAAAGGCTATATGCCCGCTTAGTGTCCCTAATCATGTCCAATTTTGTTCGAGATGCCTAGACACATTGCGTTTGAAGGAATATATATATATATATTCTGTGTGTGTCGTGAGGTGTGTACGACGAGGATATTTGTAGTCCCACACTAACTGATAAAATCGGAGCTTCCATTATCCTTTGCTGAGGTAAATGGTGTATTGGATAGACCTAGAATGAATGAAATGTGCTGAGGAGAGAGAGAGAGAGAGAGAGAGAGAGAGAGAGAGAGAGAGAGAGAGAGAGAGAGAGAGAGAGAATGTCAAGCTGGTGGCGTGGGATGTCAGGGTTATTCATTGCTGTATCGTTACCATAGTGACCGCCGTTTCGTTCGTGCGTGCTAGAGAGAGAGAGAGAGAGAGAGAGAGAGAGAGAGAGAGAGAGAGAGAGAGAGAGAGAGAGAGAGAGAGAGAGAGAGAGAGGAGAGAGAGAGAGAGAGAGAATATTCTTAATAATAAATCAACACTAACCACATTAAATTCGCATATTACTTTCTCTCTCTCTCTGAATTAGTTTCGTTCTCACACGTAAACACACGCTTTACACGCTCACCCATTTTCTCTCTCTCTCGCACACCCACACACACATACACGCACACCTACACATTCTCTTTCTCTCCCTCATTATATATCGATCGAAGTGTAAGTTTGATGGGCTGTGAACTTAAGGATAGGAGGGAATGAATAATATAATTTTTCATCTTCATCAATAACCAATTTCCACATTTTCAACAAATTGGGAGGTTGTAGCGCAGGACCCCCGACAGGTTAGGGGTCGTTTACAGGATAGTTGAGCCTTTGGTGTTGTCATTGTTAGAGAGCGACCTCGGGGTCCCTAACCTCACTCTCCCACTGTATCAGAGAGAGAGAGAGAGAGAGAGAGAGAGAGAGAGAGAGAGAGAGAGAGAGAGAGAGAGAGTATGTCCAATTTGAAATGATTGGAGTGGAAATTAAAACATGTATCAAGACAAAACGGAAGGGTGAGTTGGTTTTGATGAAATTAAAAAGATAGATACAGACCTAGATATTGAGAGGTGAAGAGAGGGAGAGAAGGGAATAGCATTGATGTGAAGTTTTGGTAATTGAAAAGAGAGAGAGAGCGAGAGATGAAAAGCATTACAAATTTATGTACCGTATAAGAGCTTTGATATGTGATTGGTTTTGGTAGTGTGTTCAATGTGTATGCGAACCCAACGACAATATTTGTGAATATATTTTCCCTTGAAAAAAAAACCACCTATGCTATATTCTATAGCTATATACATAAAAAATGTTTCTTTGAAAACAATACGGGATTCCGCTCAGAGAAAACTGGTGCCCTGTCCCTCCAAACCCACTTTCTCCCCTTCCCCATCATTCAATCGACTGGCTGATGAGGCGGAGGGTTACGGTTTACGAAACATTCTTCCCTGTGAATGCATACCGCCATCAACGTAACTACAGTTTGGATTCGAATAACCTACGAAGCCTGGAACCACGAATAATCCATGATAATTGAAACAAGCTGCATTGTTGCACATTCTGTCATGTTACATAATTATGCTACAAGTTGAAACTACATGCTGCACGTCATAGAAATGTACGAAATTCCCTCAGACATCTCCATATGTTATGGAAGTGTCATAGCATTACTACTGTAGAGGGAGGAGAAGGAAAAGGTGGAAAAACTAGTGGAACAAGAGAAGGAATTAGAGAAGTTGAGAAGAGGGTGGAGGGAAAAGTAGACGGTTATGGAGTAGATGAAATATAATAATGGAAGAGCGATAAGAGAAGAAGAAAGATGGTAATAAACATGTAACGATAAGATATGAAAGAATTAAAACAGAAAAAGAAGAAAAGAGATAACGGAGAAAATGTGAGCAATGAAGAGGAAGATAAGAACGTGGTGAGACGGAGAGAGAGGAAGATAAAGAGCGAAATAGAGGAAAGCAGAATGGGCAAGGGAAAGAGGGGAGAAAGATGTATATGAGAGAGAGAGAGAGAGAGAGAGAGAGAGAGAGAGAGAGAGAAGAGAGAGAGAGAGAGAGAGATATCGGCCATTATGTTTGATATCTAATGGAATCAGAACGATCCCCATTGATAAAACTCAAGATTGTGGAGAATATCTATCTATCTATCTATCTATCTATTTGTCATCCAAGTGCCATCAAAACTCACATCAATGTTCAGTATTCCACTACTGTCTATTTCAATTCCATTCTTTTTATATTCATTTTCTACACAGCTTTTTACCACAAGTTGCTGTTCAGCGTCATAATTATCCATTCCACTGTATATGAAGTTTGCTCTGAAACGGAGTTCAAATTAATATTTTGACTTAGTCTGTAAGCTACCTGTAGATAATAAAGTGAAGAAGAGGACTTAAGCCTTTGTTCTTAAATAATACCTGTTACTTAACTAAGAAAGTACTTAATTATTTCTTTTAACATATTATTAAGAAGAAACACTCAGAAATGAGGTACTGGCATGTACAATACTCTTACACAGCAATGTAGAGTATGTTGATGATAAGTCAGCCTGCACTTACCACACTACTCCATTTCATTACAAGGGGAATTGTCTACCACAGTGTGTGGCAGCCACTATTATACCTTCACTTCACCTCCTTCACCTTTCCCCTAACAAATTGACTCAAGTTGCTTGTCTTGTCTATTAAGAAGCAATAATTGGGAGAGAATTTGACATCTACAGAGCGAAGGAGGGTTGATTGATCATTTGCTTTTCCTCCCTTTCCTTCTTGCTCTCCCTCCCTTTCCTTCTTGCTCTCCCTCCCTCACTTTACTATCTTTACTTTCCCCATATTTCACTTCCCTCCTCCCCCATATTTATATCTTTATCCTTCCCTCTCTTACTTCCCACAATCCCGTAGGGGGGTATTGCCTGTAGTAATGTGGGCAATACTTTAAGAGTTTTGGCGCCCCTTCGGCCCCAGCCACTAGCTTTCAGTTCTTCAACTGTCCCTCTTTTCGTTTTATTATCTTCCTGCTTGCTGTCACACCTCTCTCACCTTTTCCTGGCGCTATAGGACCTCGATGTTGCCAAGCCTAATATCCATTAATCAATCAACTTCCCACAGTCTCTCTCTCTCTCTCTCTCTCTCTCTCTCTCTCTCTCTCCTCTCTCTCTCAAGAAGTTTAAGACAATATTGTTCTTACCAATATTTCAAGGTAATATTTCTGAAGTGGTTTCTGACTAACCTTGTCTGGTGGAGACATATAGAGGAGAGAGAAATGATGCATCGGTCGTAAACCAATCCGACGCAGGATCGGTCCCTTGGTGAATGAGGATGGAGCATTGATGCACTCTGATGCAGAAAATGCTAACCTCTTAAATGTGTACTTCTCTTCAGTGTTCTCTGAGGAGAGTGGTCTCATTCCCGAACCTTTGGACTTCTCCAGTGAGAAGTTGGAGGCAATGGTCTTCACCCGAGAAGAAATTGAGAGAAAAATAATCGAATTAAAGGCAAACAAGTCTCCCGGTCCGGATAGGTTCTTACCTAGAGTGTTGAAAGAAGTGCATGGTGAAGTATCACGGCACCTGTGCATGGTCTTCAACAGGGTATTCCAGACTGGATGCGTTCCTAGAGACTGGTGTGAGGCAGAGGTGACTCCTATCTTCAAGAAGGGAGATGCTAGCCAACCGTCAAACTACAGACCCATCAGTTTAACCTCGATAGTCTGTAAACTCATGGAGAGCATCATGGTGGACAAAATAACAGCACACTTAGAATCAAATTTGCTACTGAAGGGTTCCCAGCATGGGTTCCGGCAGCACCGGTCATGCTTCACAAATTTGGTGGAATTCTTCTATTTTGTTTACAGTGAGTATGATCAGGATAAAGCGGTCGATGTTGTCAACCTAGACTTTCAGAAAGCCTTTGATAAGGTACCCCACCGCCGCCTCCTTCGGAAAGTGCGTGCACTGGGCATAGACGGAAATGTGGCAAATTGGATAGAGAACCGGCTAAGTGACAGACGGCAGCAGGTGGTAGTAAATGGACAGGCTTCAGAGTGGGTTCCCGTTACTAGCGGTGTTCCCCAAGATTCTGTTCTGGGACCACTACTGTTTATCATCTATGTTAATGATATGGATGGTCATATGGTCACCAAGATTTCAAAATTCGCCGATGATACTAAGCTTGGTATGAATGTCGCGAAAGAAGGAAATACTACCCGCTTACAAGAAGATCTTAGGAAGATCGGGGAGTGGTCTGACATGTGGCAAATGCCATTTAACGTGAACAAATGCAAAGTTATGAACATAGGCCACAGAAACCCCCGAACAGAGTATACCCTTAACCCATAAAGTCCTATTGTCCGTTTAAACGGACGATACGATTTTAGGCCTTGAAGCCAATGGTCCGTTTAAATGAACATCCCATAAATAACTGCATAGGCTACATATAGCCACAGCAGTAGTGCCAAAGGGAAACTGTAACCTTGGACTATTGTAATTGATCGTGATTAGCTGACTTCCCCCCCCCTATGGTGTAGGTGGGTGTGGCCAAAGTACATCCACACCCACACTGTGTTATCTACAGCCAATGCCATCACTCTAGGCCTGTCAAACACTCCCTCTCCCTGCCTCCCCTAGCCTCTCTCTGCCAACCCTATAGCTCTTATAGCCATTGGATATTAGTATAACACACTTTCAAACACTCCCATACATTGTGCATGCATGCGATAGCGTATCACAGGTATGCACAGTTGTATGCAAAAATGACTTGTATGTTGCCTTTTTTGTCAATTTCAGTGCATTTATATACTCGTTTTACATACACAAACATTCAAGCACACATCGAGGTACACATACTCATGCATCTATGCATTATACAAATGCATAACACATGTGTATGCCTTCGTATGTTATTTGGGGGGGTAACTGTCATATTATTTTCCTACTTTGATATGCTGCTGTACTCTAACCAGTGGAGATAGAAGACTTTTGTTTGCATATTCTAATGTGTAGAATAAAGCTCTACAAACCTATAAGAGTAAAGCTAACCTTAGAGTAACTTTAAAAATCAGGTTGTATTTGCGGTTGTGGGTGAAGGCTGTCGTAACGAATTGCGGTTCTTAGGGGTTAAGGGCAATGCTCTCGTAAGCACTGATACTGAGAAAGACTTGGGTGTAACTATCACCAGCGACCTCAAGTTCTCAAAGCAGTGTATTGAGGCGGTGAAGAAAGCCCAAAGGATGTTAGGGTACATAAAACGACAGTTTGGATACCGGAACAAGGAGATAGTACTTTGTCTGTACAATTCTCTTGTCCGACCGCACCTGGAGTATGCAGTCCAGTTTTGGAGTCCTTCTTACCAAAAGGATATTACGAGATTGGAACGAGTGCAAGCCAGGGCAACCAAACTTATACCCTCTCTTAGACACAAGAGCTATGAAGATCGGTTGGTAGAACTCAACCTGTTCTCTTTGGAAACTCGGAGACTGCGTGGTCAGCTTATCGAAGTGTTTAAAATACTACGAGGCTTTGACAATGTAGACTACAGGGACATTTTCAAACTCAGTGAGGGAACAACCAGGAATCATGGCTACAAACTTGAACTGAAGCGATACAACCGTGATCGGTGTGGTAAATTCTTTACATACAGCATCTGCGGTACTTGAAACACACTTCCTGCTGATGTAGTCAACAGCAACTCTGTGGATCAGTTCAAGTCCAGATTAGACAAAGTCTTAAATCACCGTCTAGGTGTTTAAGTCGTTGTGTGAGTGTTCCTTGATGGTTTCACATGACACATTCGAGGACGGTCACCTACTTGCAGAACTAAACCCACAGGTACCCTCTTTGTATGGATCGTAAGGTCTCCTAGGGTACTTCTTTTCCTTGTAACTCCTTTTAACGCTCTCTCTCTCTCTCTCTCTCTCTCTCTCTCTCTCTCTCTCTCTCTCTCTCGTGGGTACTCGGGTTGCCGTTCTGAGAGGGCTCTCACTCCCTTGAGTGTTATCACTCATTGGAGTGAGCAAAGAAGTACCCAAACCTCTTGGAGGTCAGTTGTTGGTGAAATTCTCCGTTCCTCTTTTATCAACGAACTTCTCATCCCTTCTCTTCTCAACCACTGGTCCTCATCTCTTCCTCTACAACTGCCTGTCAGTTGGGTAACATTATGGTACTCATGAGGCAGGTGTTGTGGATTTCCCTCCACTCTACAACATGGGATATTTCAGTACCTTAGTCTTGTTGGAAGGGCACCTGATTGCTCCTAGAGTTGGTGGAGCACACTTGGTGACAAGTGCCACTGGCCAGGCCTCAAAAGGGTCGCAGGGGTTCTAGTTGGGTGTTTCGGATGGTGAGGCCGAGTTGCTGGTCCCTTTCTTTCTTTGCCAGCCTTGCCCTGGGTGGCTACGCCGGTCCCCTCCTGGGGAACAAAATGTTTGAGGACAAAATGCCATTGTGCGCTGGGTTGGGAAGGCCTCACTCATGACCGGGGCCCAGGGCAAGCGGATGGTCATATTCTGGTAATTTCTGACCCTGCATGAACTCCTTCTAGTGTTAGAGGCATCTAGCACAGCAGTATCTGTTTCCATGCATCCCCCTCTTTTTTATGCAATTTATGGTGACGACCCAAGGTATTTGATAGCTTTTCTTGTTTTAGAACTTTTAGAACTTGTTAGAATATTCAAAATAGCAATAATGGATCAGAAACCCAAGTCAAAGAACGGACCTGCTTGTAGAAAGTTTGTATGTCCGGAGTGTGAGGTCTACAGGTGGACTGAGGACTTTAGTGGTGCAAGCCACAAAGACCTAACGGACCACCCTACACCTTGTGACTTCTGCAAGCTCCGAAAGAAGCACTTGCAGGAGACAAATGACTTGAAAAATGAAATTCAGATCTTGCGAGATATGGTAGAAACCCTGAGGGTGGGTCATGTTGGTCAGCGTAGCTGTACCGAGGAACCGTCAACCTCAGAGGACTCTACTAATTAAATAGTGGACAGAGAAAGTAAAGAAAATAAAGGCAAGAAAAATAAAACAAAACCAAGAGAGACAAAGAAAGGAGCTAGGTCTACTGCTCCAAACAAAAGTGACCCTAGAGGGTTACAGAGTTCTCCAAATGAGAACTCTGACGGGTTTACTCTGGTGACTGGACGGAAGGCTGCTAAATGTAGTCATAAACCTCCAAACCCAGAACCCACAACAACTTCCAACAGATTTGCACTTCTCTGCTCTGAAGACAGGGAGGCCATATTGGTTGGTGACTCTCAAGTCAAGGGTCAGGATAGGCACTTTGGTGCAGTAAATGGCACCAAAAGAACTGTCAAGTGTCTTTCAGGAAAAAAAACTAAAGACATAAAGAAAGAAATAGAAAAACTACCAGTCTGTGAAAGCACAACGGTAGTTGCACAGGTGTCTGGTAACGATCTGTTCCTTAGGAATGGAAAGACTGGCAACACTGAAGAGATCATCCTTGATGCCATGTACAGGGTGGATGAACTCAAAAGATTTACTAGGGCAGCAGTAATAGGAATTCTCCCCAGACTTGGTGCCAGTCCCCATGCTCTCTCTAAAGCCATTGGGGTAAATGAGAGGCTTGAGGACATGTGTACCCCTCTTGGTGTTCGGTTTGTGGACCCATATAATGTGTTTTATGGGCGAGCAGACCTTTTCTTGCCGGATGGGGTGCACCTTAACAAGCGAGGAAAGGAAGTCTTCGGGGACATGGTAAACCAGGTCCTCTATCGGTTAGTTAGATCTACCCATGTGGTCAGAGAGGGTCGTCAACCCAACGACAGTGATGCTCCTGAAGTGACACCCATAGAGGTGACACCACCCTTGGAGGAAAGGGTGGGAGCATCCTGTCAGAACGAGGGAGGTTCTTCCACAGAGGGTACCCCGGTACCTGAAGTGGTTGCACCACCATCTACGGTAGCTGATGCTACCAACCTTAGCCTGATCAACAGTGAGCCTTCGGGAAACGTGTCAGGCTAGGGAGTCAGTCAGTTCAGACAGACTCCCTCAGTGTAGTACTGATAAATGCTAGGTCAGTTAGAAACAAATTTAATGAGCTCAGAGCTCTGATAGCAACTGAAAAAGTAGATATAATAGCCATAACAGAGTCCTGGATCCATGCAAGTGGTGTTGAACTAATCTCCAGATAATACAATATCCAGCCAAGGAGACAGACCGCAATCAAACACGGCGTGGAAGCTTCCTTCTATGTTTTTATTCTCTCAGAGAAAATGGGACAGCAAATATATATTAACAAAAGAAAACGCATTCACTCAAAGGCAAACTCAATAGTACAAAAAATAAATAATCTTAATGTACCCTCTCTAATTATAAATATTAATTACTTCGTATTATGGATGTACTGTACAGAATATACAAAAACATATCCAACAAGTGGAAGGGACTATATAGGGGAATTCCATTTCCCTACCTTTAGATTATTTCATAGAGATCGACCCGATCGGGAGGGAGGAGGAGTAGCCCTGTATATCCGAGACTCCCTAGATCCAGTGATCTACAAATTCGGGTCAGAACAAGAAGTGTTAGGTGTTGACATGACAGTGGGAAGTGGAGTGTATAGATTCATTGTTGTCTACCGTCCACCACACCAACCCATTGATGATGATTCTAAGTTATATGAACTTGGTTATAATGAATATAGAACTAATATAGAACTTATAGAACTAAGTTATAATGAACTTGGTGATCTAATAGGGGAGAAGATTACCATTATACTAGGTGACTTCAACTGCCATGTTAACTGGGTAGATAAAACGGGAGATGCAGAATCAAGAAGGCTCATTGACTTTGCTGATGAAGCTTTCTTGACTCAGTGGGTGACTGAGCCCACAAGGGGAACCAATATATTAGATCATGTGTTCACCTCCTTAGATGACCTTGTCTCTAGCTTGACTGTAGATAAAATTCAGAAACAGAGTAAACCCGACCTCAGTAGAGCAGATTTCTGTAATCTGAGAAAGGGAGTTAGTGCAATGCATTTGGAAATGGGCCAAGGTGTGAATGAGTCTTGGTGCTTATTCCGAGACTGCTTTATGGCACAACAATCAATGTTCGTGCCCTCTAAGCCAGTTGGATCCCCAATGTCCCAACCCAAATGGTTCACACGAGAAATAGCAGCTACAATTAGGAAAAGAAAGGTAGCCTACCGCCAGTTCAAAAGAACTGGTAATTTAGAGATACAAAGTGAATATTACCACCTACGTAGGAAGGTGAAATCACTTGTAGACAGAGCTAAGCGTAACGAGGAACTCCGGATTGCAGCCTTGTGTAAGGAGAATCCCAAGGAGTTTTTTGGTTATGTAAACAGCAGAAAATCAATTAGAAACAAGATAGGCCCATTAATGATGGGAACGGTGTTTTGCAAAACACTAATGAAAAGATGGCAGACATTCTAAATTCCCATTTCTCATCAGTGTTCACCCGAGAAGATGGGGGTAACATCCCTGAGCCAGGCACTACTCATGAGGGTGTTACCATAGAAAGAGTCCAATGTAGTGAAGCAAAAGTTAGAGACAGAATAGGCAAACTAAATGTCAACAAATCTCCCGGTCCTGATGAATTTCTTCCTAGGGTCTTGCGAGAGGTATGTGACCAGGTAACCCCTTACCTGGCTGCTATCTTCAATATATCACTTGAAACAGGAGAGGTCCCATCTGACTGGAAGGAAGCAAATGTGACTCCCATATTTAAAAAGGGAGATCGCCATCTTCCTGGAAACTACCGTCCAATCAGCCTTACATCTGTAGTAGGAAAGGTATTGGAGGGTATAGTTGCAGATAGAATAGTAGATCATCTTGAATCATATAATTTATTGTATGATTAACAGCATGGTTTTAGGCGTCGGCGTTCATGTTTGACCAACTTGATTGGATTTTTCCACGGTATGCTTTCAGAGTATGACCAATGCCGGGCAATAGACATCCTTTTTCTGGACTTTCAGAAAGCCTTTGATAAAGTACGACATCAGAGGTTGATGGCAAAAACCTGTGCACTGGGAATAAGGGGCATGCTTGCTAAATGTATTGAAAATTGGCTAACTGACCGGCACCAAAGAGTAGTAATCAATGGGGAAGCCTCAAGTTGGGCATCAGTCATAAGTGGGATTCCTCAAGGTTCAGTTCTAGGTCCGCTACTCTTTATAATCTACATTAATGATATAGATGTGGGCATTGTCAGTCGAATTGCAAAATTTGCTGATGACACCAAGTTAGGGTGTAATGCTTCATCATTTGAAAAGGTAGAACAATTACATAAAGACCTAGAGAAAGTAGGAAAGTGGTCTGAACGATGGCAGATGCCATTCAATTTGGACAAGTGTAAAGTGATGCACATAGGTCCAGCCAACCAGAGAGCCAGTTACTCTCTGTTGGGAAGTGAAATTAGTAGTACTGACTTGGAGAAAGACTTAGGTGTACTGATCAGCAGTGACCTCAAATTCTCCAAGCAGTGCCTCGCAGTAGAGAAGAAAGCCCAGAGGCTTCTTGGTTACATGAAAAGGCAATTTAGATTTAGAAATAAAGAGATAGTCCTCACTCTGTACAATTCTTTGGTTCGGCCACATCTGGAATATGCTGTGCAGTTCTGGCCGCCGACTCTCAAGAAAGACATTGCGAGGCTTGAGAGAGTCCAGGCTAGGGCCACCAAACTGATCCCATCAATTAAACACATGAGCTACCAGAGAAGGCTGCAGGCACTAGATCTCTTCTCATTAGAGACCAGACGCTTGGGAGGTCAACTAATTGAAGTTTTCAAAATCCTTCGTGGATATGAAAACATTGATTATCAGTGCCTATTTAGCTTAAACACTAATGCAACTAGAAACCATGGATGGAAACTAGACTTTAAACGCTTCCGCCATTATACGTTAGGTAATTTCTTCACATATAAAATCTGCAATGTCTGGAATCAGCTACCAGCAGAGGTAGTTGATAGTTCCTCAATAGAGCAGTTCAAGAAACAGTTAGACAAAGTTCTACCAAGCCTGGTAGAGTTATAGTGATTGTTTTTTCCTTTCCTATACACAAATTTCCTAGTCTGGCCTTTTTTCCCCAGGGTTAGGTACATTTCCATTTCCATACCCGCATTGCGGGTGGGAGAGGTGGGTGGGGAGAGCCTTCTCTTTACTATACTTTTCTCTCACTATCAGTTAGCAACTACCTACGGTACCTCCATGATATAGGTCGTAAGACCTTTTGAGGTGCTACTTGTCCTTGTAACTCCTTGTAACACACTCTCTCTCTCTCTCTCTCTCTCTCTCTCTCTCTCTCTCTTTATTTCGGTAACTCTCTCAACTAAACAATATATTAGATCAGTGGTTCCCAAACTTTTTCTGGTCGTTACCCACTTTTCATACATGATCCTTGTCCATGCCCCCCCCCCCCCTACAACCATGGGCCATATTCCTACTCCGTTCGCAGTTGCGATGGTATGAGAACGCCGAATTCGTAGTCTGCAGCATCTCCCACGCATAAACAGAAAACATTGGAACGATGATGATTGTCCGTGAGGCGGCCACCCCCTACCGATGGATTGTGTATGCAAAAAGCACCATGAATAAAATGTCATAAGAAACAAATTATTTTGGTGTAGATATGAAAGTTATTTTAAGAAAACATGTAGAAAATATTGTACATTACAAAACAACTCTTCTTCCTGCCAAAAAGCCACTTTGGTTTGACCGTTTTGAAGATGTTGTTTTACCTCCGAGAATGGGAGTGTGTAAGGATATTGATAATTATTTATTCATGCAACAGTTTTATAGTCTCAATGATACAAAGGGTGTAACAGCAATAAATATTCTCTCTAATGTAAATAACTGTTTTCTCTGTTCTTGTTAACTTTGACTTCAATATTTTGACAACTCCAAAGTGCAGTGTGGGGACCATCAGCAGGGTTCTCATAAAGTATTTGTGGTATTACCTTAAATAGTGGGTTGAAAATACCCTAGATGGAGTCAAATTTCCTTAGATCCTGAACTATGTGATCATTTTAATATATTTTTAACCCTTGACACACCATATTTTTATGTAATTATAATAGTTTTTTATACCAATGCATTTTTCTTTTACGAATACCCATGTAATTACGGAAGAATCGATAAATATTAACTTAGATTGTCAACATTTTACCTTAAATTACCCCAAATTACGCTAATCTAGGATAATTACCTTAAAAATGAGCACTGAGACCATGCTGCTTTGTTTACATACAGCAGTGCTACAAATATCCCTTTTTCAGTGATACGTGATCAAATAATGAATGTGTTGGATTTGATACTGGATGCGTTGCATTTAATATTTATTATATCTTCAGTACAATCCACTCATGTTGACAATTAGTCGGTAAGAGAGTAAAACAGTACCGGATAAAGATCATTCCACTTTATTTACATTACAGTTTGTAACGATGACTGCTTTCTTCGCGCGTAAAACAGGCTGGCCATCGGTGATTTTATTGTTTTATTATTTATTTTACATCTAACTACTTTTTTGGATACTATATAAATAAAATGATGCCGCGTACTTATATATTTAGTGTTGAAAATATCAAGATAACTCTAATAATACGGTATATTAACACTTCATTCACTTCTTTCATCTCGTTTCCCATATATTGGTACCACTGCTGGTGTGGTCAGCTGCCTGCGTTAGCTACTCGTCACCCACACCTCTTGGAATTTGGGCAATCGCGATCACGACAACCATCATCATGGTAGTATTTACATGGTGGTCATCGCAACTTCGGATGTCTAGGAATATGGCCGCATAACCCGTTAACTGAAAAATATGAACATCCTTGCTGATACGTAAGATTCAAGACCAGGTTATCATACAGAATACACAGCTTAGGAAGCCTTAGATTAGAATTATGTCGAGTTAAAATTATCTTGCTTTCCTTATGTCAAGAACACAGAATCATATTAAAAAGGACGTATTACTCATGTGTCTGGCAGCAAAGCATTGCACAAACCTGTACTGAACCTATAAGTTCCCTCCACTGGCTAACTACCCGCTAAATTCCTTTGGTTTTATTTATGCATAGCCTCAGACTATGGCCCCCTAAATTTTTCTATATGGCCCCCAGTTTGGGAACCACTGTATTAGATAGATGTATAAGTGTGGAGAGAGAGAGAGAGAGAGAGAGAGAGAGAGAGAGAGAGAGAGAGAGAGAGAGAGAGAGAAACACTATCTCTCACAAGTTGTTGAATTATTCCAGCCATAAATTAGAAGATAGTACTGTCCTTCCCTTTCCTTCACTTTTCCTTCTCTTCTTTCACTTTCCTTCTCTTTCCTTCTCTTTCCCTTCTCTTTCCTTCTCTTTCCTTCATCTTCCTTTTGTTTTCCTTCCCCTTCCTTCTCTTCTTTCACTTTCATTCTTCTTCCTTCTGTTTTCTTCTCTTTCCTTCACTTTCCTTCTGTTTTCCTTCCTCTTCCTCCTGTTTTCCTTCCCTTTCCTTCCTCTTCCTTCTCTTTTCCTTCTATTTTCCTTATTCCTTTTGTTTTCCTTCCTTTTCCTTGTCTTTCTTCTTGTTTCGCTTCTGTTTTCCTTCCTCTTCCTTCTGTGTTCCTTCCTTTTCCTTTTCTTTCTTCTTGTTTTCCTTCTCTTTTCCTTCTGATATCTTACCCTCTCCTCTTTTTATTTCCTCTCCTCTCACTCCTTTTTTATTGCCTCTTTCATTCCCCCCCCCCCCTCACTCTCTCTCTCTCTTTCTCTCTCTTCCTTCCTTTGTACCTCCTCTCTTCCCTTCCCTCCCAACTTAACCTACCCTTCTCTCTCTCTCTCTCTCTCTCTCTCTCTCTCTCTCTCTCTCTCTCTCTCTCTTCCTTCCTTTGTACCTCCTCTCTTCCCTTCCCTCCCAACTTAACCTACCCTTCTCTCTCTCTCTCTCTCTCTCTCTCTCTCTCTCTCTCTCTCTCTCTCTCTCTCTTCCTTCCTTTGTACCTCCTTTCTTCTCATCCCCCCCTCTCTCTCTCCCTTCCTTCCTTTGTACCTCCCCTCCCCACCTACCCTCCTCTCTCTCTCTCTCTCTCTCTCTCTCTTCCTTTGGACCTCCTCTCTTCCTTTCCGTCCCAACCCAACCGAACCTACCCTCCTCTCCCTCTCTTTCTCTCTCTCTCTCTCTCTCTCTCTCTCTCTCTCATAGTGCTGACGCAGTCAGTCTACTTATAAATTTATGTATTCAGAAGCTGTCCACATAAGCAGTGAGGTTGGCAGGAAACGTGATTGGCATGAAGGTAATTTAACATGTAATTTTATGTACTCACAGACGGTCGACATTAGCAGTGAGGTTGGCAGGAAGATAATGTTACAGATATATTTATGTAAATTTATATACTCACAGACGGTCGACATTAGCAGTAAGGTGTGCAGGAAGATAATGTTACAGATATATTTATGTAAATTTATATACTCACAGACGGTCGACATTAGCAGTAAGGTGTGCAGGAAGGTAATGTTACAGATATATTTATATATGTTTATTTTTTTATATACTCACAGACGGTCGACATTAGCAGTAAGGTTGGCTGGGACTTGAAGCACGTGTTGACCCTGACATCGACACTCCACTTCTGGTTTGAGTCCGTCGTCGTGTGTGGGCCAACAGTTGCATCCCTTCCCATCGTCAAAGGAACCAAACCCAGGTGGTAGGAAGTGGTAGTCTGGGGTGGGGGGGTCCTTGGGTAACGACTCTGGGGGCATGGGGGACTCGTGAGGGTGTGAGGAAGGGTGTAAAGGGAAGGAAGAGGAGGAAGGGGAAGATGAGAAGGGAGGGCCATGAGGGTGTGAAGAGAAGGGAGGGGAGGGAGGGGAAGGGAAGGTAGGGGAGGAAGAGAAGGGCGGAGAGGAAGGGAAGGAAGGGGAAGAGGAGAAGGAAGGGAAGGAATGGGAAGAAGAGAATGAAGGGTAAGAAGGATTATAAGTTCTGGTGATAGGGTCGTCAAAATACTCGTGTGTTTCCCAAGTTCCATCGTGGTGTTTATTGTATTCACTCGAACCCTTGAGAACGTAAACATTGGTAGAACCGTACCCTAACTCACTGTACCCCTTATACATGCTAGTGGTAGTGGTAGTGGTGGTAGTAGTAGGAGTGGTTGGGGTAGTGATAGTGGTATTGTTATTGATAGTGGTGGTCATAGGGGTGATAGTAGTGGGGTTAGGAATGGTGGTAGATAGCGTGGTGGTGTTAGTGGCAGAATGAATAGCAGCAGCAGCAGTAGTAGTAGTAGTAGTAGTAGTAGTAGTAGTAGTAGTAGTAGTAGTATCAGCAGTAGTATTAGTAGTAGTATCAGTAGTAGTAGTATCAGCATCAGTAGTAGTATCAGTAGTAGTAGTAGTAGTAGTAGTAGTAGTAGTATCAGCATTAGAAGTAGTAGTAGTATCAGCAGTAGTAGTAGTAGTATCAGCATTAGTAGTAGTAGTAGTATCAGCAGTAGTAGTAGTAGTAGTAGTAGTAATATTTAATAATACCTGACTTCTTTTCTTCCTTGGCACTATATTGGTGAGGTTCATACGTGGGAAGGGAAGACAATTGACACCTTTTCTCTTGTCACTCTCTTCCTCTTTCTTCTTTCTTCTGTTTCCTTCCTCATTGATTTTTTTTTCTTTCTTCATATATTTTTTTTCTTGGTCTTCTTCTATCTCTCCTTTCTCTGTCTTCTTTCTTCCTTCTTTTCTCTTTTTCATGATTTTGGTCCTTTCTCTCCCCCATCTCACCTTCTCCACTCTCTTTCTCTTCCCATTCACCTCTTCCTCCTTTCCTCTCATTCTCCACTTTCCTCTCCTCCTCATTCATCTCCTCCTCCTTTCTTCTCTCCTTCTCATTCACCTCTTCCTTCCTTCTCTCCTCCCCTACTCTCTCCACCCCCTTTCCTCTCTCATTCTCCACTTTCCTCTCTTCCCCATTCACCTCTTCCCCCTTTCCTCTCTTATTCTCCACCCTTTTTCCCTCCCCCTTTCTCTCCTCCTTCCTCCTCTCCTCCCCTCTCGTCCCCACAGTGTTGCCAGAAAGGAGAAATCGGGCTCCTTCTCTCTGACTCGAATTTCCGCTGTCAGTCTTTTGGGATGAAATCATTACGCACCTTTTTTCCCCGCCTTTTCTTATTAGACTAACAGTTTCCTCTTTCTCTTCCTCCTCCTCCTCCCTTTCTTCTTCTTCTTTCTCCACGACCTCTTCCTCTTCCTTTCTCTCCTTTTTCCCCTTCTCCTTTTCTTCCACCTTCCTTCCTTCCCCTCTTCTTCCTCCTCATCTTCTTTTTCCTCCTTCTCCTCCTCCTCTTTCTCCACACCCTCCTTCTCCTCTTCTTCCACCACACTTTCCTTCTCCTCCTCTTCACTTTCTTTCCCTTCCTTTTCCTCTTTCCCCACAACCTCCTTTTCCTCCTCTTCCTTCCCTTCCACCGTCTGTAAAATGTCTCCAACTTGGTCCAAACTCCTTTCCCTCGTGTCAAATGGTATCAATGGAGTGGATGAAGAGTGGAGAGGGGTGGTGGAGGGTGGTGGAGAAGAAGGTAAGGTGGTGGGGGTAGGTGGTGGAGAGTGTAGGGTGGTGGAGGGAGGTGGAGAAGAGGGTAGGGTGGGGGGAGGTGGTGGAGAGTGTAAGGTGGTGGGGATAGGTGGTGGAGAGTTTAGGATGGAGGTGAGAGGTGGTGGAGAGTGTAGGGTGGAAGGGAGAGGTGGTGGAGGAGTGTGTAGGGTGGAAGGGAGAGGTGGTGGAGAGGGTAGGGTGGAAGGGAGTGGTGGAGAGTGTAGGGTGGAAGGGAGTGGTGGAGAGTGTAGGGTGGAAGGGAGTGGTGGAGAAGAATGTAGGGTGGAGGTGAGAGGCGGAGAAGAGTGTAGGGTGAAAGGGAGTGGTGGAGAAAAGTGTAGGGTGGAAGGGAAAGGTGGAGAAGAGTGTAGGGTGGAAGGGAGAAGTGGAGAAGAGTGTAAGGTGGAAGGGAGTGGTGGTTGAGAGTGCAGGGTGGTGGGGGTAGGTGGAGAAAAGTGTAGGGTAGAGGTGAGAGGTGGAGGAGAGTAGCTAAGGTGGTAGTGGTCGTTTTTTTCATCCACCACCTCGTCTGAAGTAATACTCATATGTTCACTCAAATAGGGCAGGAGTAGAAGCTGGTGTTGGTGGTCGTTTTTGTAGTCGTCATGGTCGTTTAAGTGGTCGTAGTTTTGGTTTTTGTCATATTTGTGGTCGTATTGTTGTTGTTGTTGGTAATTCTGGTGGTCGTAATTTTGTTGTTTGTGGTCGTACTTTAGGTGGTGGTGGTCGTAGTTTTTTTGTTGATGGTCGTAGTTCTGTTGTTGTTGTTGGTGGTGGTGGTAATTCTGGTGGTCGTAATTTTGTTGTTGATGGTCGTAGTTCTGTTGTTGTTGTTGTTGGTCGTGGTGGTCGTAGTTTTGCTGTTGACGGTCGTAGTTCTGTTGTTGTTGTTGTTGTTGCTGTTGGTAATTCTGGTGGTCGTAATTTTGTTGTTTGTGGTCGTACTTTAGGTGGTGGTGGTCGTAGTTTTTTTGTTGATGTTCGTAGTTCTGTTGTTGTTGTTGTTGTTGTTGGTCGTGGTGGTCGTAGTTTTGTTGTTGACGGTCGTAGTTCTGTTGTTGTTGTTGGCGGTGGTGGTCGTAGTTCTGTTGTTGTTGTTGTTGGTCGTGGTGGTCGTAGTTTTGTTGTTGACGGTCGTAGTTCTGTTGTTGTTGTTGGTCGTGGTGGTCGTAGTTTTGTTGTTGACGGTCGTAGTTCTGTTGTTGTTGTTGTTGGCGGTGGTGGTGGTGGTCGTAGTATTGTTGTTCTTGTTGTTGGTCGTCATTCTCTTCACTACTACTTAGGAAACTACTAGGGTTACCAGAGTCGTTTCGGGTCGTTGCCTTGATGTCGTAACTATTTTTTTTCTCTCTCCCCCTCCTCGTCGTCGTCCTTCCTCTTGTAGTCGTCGCCAAGGTGGTCGTCGTGGTGGTTGGGTCGTAGTAATCGTCGTCGTCGTCATATCTTGGGTCGTTCAGTCGTCTTTTTGTATTTTTCTCTCGTGTTTTTTCTATTTTTATAATAAATATTTCGTCATTTTCTTGTATTTCTTCTTTATCTTTATTTTGTTTCCCCTCTTTCCTTCTTTTGCTTCCTATACTTTTCTTATCTTCATTAAATATTTCGTAATCTTCTTCTTGGTCTTTTTCTTGTTCGTTATCTTTCTTTTGCTCCCTTCTTTCGTTCTCTACATTTATCTTATTTTCTTCTTGTTTATTCCATTTTGTGTTCTGGTGTGTGTGTTTATTTTCTTCCTCTTCCACTTCTCCTTCGATATATTTTTTCTTCCATCTTTCGTTCTCTTGTAATTCCTCGTTTCCATCTTCCATCCACATTCTCTTCTCTTCATATGTTGTTTCCTTCCTTTCCATTTCCTTCCACTTTCCCTCCATCCCTCCTCCTCCTCCTTTTTCTTCTCTTTCTCTACCTGTACCCCCCACCACCCCCACCTTCACCACCACCCCCTCCTCCTCCTCCTCCAACCTTCCTTCTTTTGTAAGCATTCCATACCTTTTCATCTCCCATATGTCCCCCTCCACCCCCACCCCCTCCCCCTCCTCCACCCCCTCCTCCACCCCCTCCACCTCGCCCCCTCCCCTCACAATATCCAAAGACCTACCATTTGTCCACCCCTCCACTTTAACCCCCACTTCCCCCTCCCTCTCTTCCTCCTCTTTCATTGCTTTCCTCGCCTCTTTCCTTTCCTCCTCTTCCACTCTTTCTTCCTCCTCCTCCTCCTCCTCCTCTTCCTCCTCTTCTTCTTTCACTCCTTCCCTCACCACTTTCCCTTCCTCCTCTTCCACTTTTTCTTCCTCCTCTTTCATTGCTTCTCTCACCCCTTCCCATTCCTCCTCTTCCACCCCTACTTCCTCCTCCTCCTCCTTCTCTTCCATTCCTACTTCCTCCTCCTCCTTCTCCCCCTTCTCTTCCATTCCTAATTCCTCCTCCTCCTCCTCCTTCTCTTCCATTCCTACTTCCTTCTCCTCCTCCTCCTCTTTTTCTCCTCCTCCTTTATCTTCTTCTACATCTTCTTGACTCCTAGCTGAATTCACCATCATCTCATTTACATCTAAAAAGCCCACTACCTGTTTCCCTTTCTCGTCAGTTGGTTTAGAGAACTCGAGAGGTGAAGGAGAGGGGATGGTTGGGGGAAGGGGAGAAGTGTTGGTAGGGGGAAGAGTTGGGGGGGTGGGGGGAAGGGTTGTAATGGTGGGAGAAAGTTTTGGAGTGGTGGGAAGAGGGGAAGCAGAGTTGAAAGAGAGAAGGGTAAGAGAAGAATGTTTAGAGGCTTGGGAAAGAGTAGAGTGGGGAGAGGTGGAGTAGGGAGAGGAGGGAGAGGTGGAGTAGGGAGAGGAGGGAGAGGTGGAGTAGGAGGAGGAGGAGGAGGAAGAAAGTGGGTGAGAAGTGGAAGAACGATGAAGATGAGAGAAGGAGGAGGGGAAGAGAGGATGAGAGATAAAGTTAGAGGAGGAAGAACTGGAGGTAAAGAGAGAGGAAGAAAGTAGGTGATGTTTTTTTTTTTCTGGTTGTGATAATGTTTCTCTTTCTATCTTTGTTTCTTCTTCGTTTCTCGATACAAAATAAAAGGAAGGAGAAGTTGAGAAGGGAGAGGATGAAGTTACATATGTAGATGAGGAAGGGGAGGAGAAGAGAGAGAGGAGGAGGAGGAGGAGGAGGAAGAGGAGGCAAGGAGGAGGAGGAGGAGGAGGGAAGAGTAAACGAGTCCTCCTGAAAAAGATAAGGATATAAATTAATGACATACATACATACATACATACATACATACAAATAAATCATACAAACAACTACAATTTTTTATACATATCATCATGTGTAGAATATAATAATTATATATGTTATAAATAATGTACTTCTCATACACACACACACACACACACATATATACATACACTCTCTCTCTCACCACACATACACTCTCTCTTTCTCTCTCCACACACACACACTCTCTCTCCTCTCTCTTTCTCTGTCACCACACACACTCTCTCTTTCTCTCACCACACACACACAAACAGTCTCTCTCACTCTCTCTCTCCACACACACACTCTCTCTTTCTCTCAACACACACACACATACACACTCTTTCTCTCACCACACACCCATACAATCTCTCTCACTCTCTCTCACCACACACACTCTCTCTCTCTCTCTCTCTCTCTCTCTCTCTCTCTCTCTCTCTCTCTCTCTCTCTCTCCACACATTCACTCACTCACTCTTTCTCTCTCTCTCACCACACACACACACATACTTTTATAACCAATATGTATGCACCTGCAATTCAGTGATGCTATTGGCCAACTATACAAATATTGTCATAATAACGAATGAATTGTTTGATAGATGTAGTGATTGTAGATATGACATTATTGAAGGTTAAAAATAGTGTATCAAATAACACTAGTATTACTATTATTATTATTATTATTACTACTACCATAACTACCACAACCACTACTACTATATCTATTACTATTATTACCACTATTACTACTACTATAACTACCACAACCACTATTACTACTACTATATATATTACTATTATTACTACTATTACTACTACTATAACTACCACAACCACTATAACAACTACCATCACTATTATTACCACTATTACTACTACTATTATTACCACTATTACTACTACTATATATATTACTATTATTACTAATATTACTACTACTATAACTACCACAACCACTATAACAACTACCATCACTATTATTACCACTATTACTACTACTATATCTATTACTATTATTACTACTATTACTACTACTATAACTACCACAACCACTATAACAACTACCATCACTATTATTACCACTATTGCTACTACTATTATTACCACTATTACTACTACCATAACTACCACAACCACTATTACTACTACTATAACTACCACTATAGCTACTACCTTCACTACTATTACTACTACTATAACTACTACTATCAAATTAATATTACTACCACTATAATTACTACTACTACTACTACCATCACTACCACATACCACCACTATCATAGCACTATCACTACCACTATAACTATTATCACTACCACTCAAATACCACATTGAAAATATGAAGAAAAAAAACCTGAACGAGGGAAAAAGAAAATGAAAGAGAGAAACACGGAAAGGAAAATTTAAAAAGATAATTTGGAAGGAAAATATGAGATAGCGAGGTAGGATAGGGCAAGGCATCAGAGAGTTACATAGAGTTACATAGAATCACAGACCACAACAGACCTTACGGTCCACACGGGGTGATCTGATTAGAAGGTTACTGGTAGAGAATGAATATCTCCCCAGTGATAGTCGTAGGTAAGAATAGCAAAGTAGAAGGCTCTCTCCCCACCCTCCAATCCCTCCGGCCTGAGCCGTACTGGAAATAAAGTTAGGAGTCAGAACCTTGTGGAGTTGGTAAAGAGAAAACTCCACAAGGAAATTTTATAGGAAAGATAGAAAGTAGTTGAAATTTGGCTAACTTGCCACCTGTAATGGGCAAAAAATTATTCATTAGTAAACATCGAGAGTCGGGGATTAGATGCAAGGTGTTTATCAAGGCGACGTTTGAAGCTGTCTACTGTGTTACATTCTATTACGTTACGGGGAAGCCCATTCCATAAGTTGACGACTCGGTTAAAAAAGAAATTCTTGGATTCGTGTGAGTTAAAAGATTTACCTATGATTTTACAGCCATTACCTCTCGTGTAGTTTGATTGATCGATATTGAAATATTTGTTGCAGTCCATATTATCTATGCCTTTGATTATTTTGAATACCTGGATTAAGTCGCCTCTCAATCTACGTTGTGCTAATGGGAATAGATTCAATTTATTTAGCCGCTCTTCATACGTTTTGTTTCGTAGACATGGTATCATTTTAGTAACTCTACGTTGGACTCGTTCCAATTTTACTATATCTTTCTGGTAGTACGGGCACCAGGCTTGGACACAATATTCCATAAGGGGACGGACCAAGGAATTATACAAAGTGAGGATTGTATCTTTAGACTTATACTCGAATGCTCTGCCAATAAAGCCGATAGTTTTATTTGCTTTCTTAATTACTTCCGTACATTGCTGACTGGGTTTTAGGTTACTTGATATTGTGACCCCTAAGTCTGTCTCTTGATCCACGCTTTTAATTTGATTACCATTTAACGAGTAGTTTGCAGTTACGTTACGATGTCCGATATGGAGTACTTTACATTTATCTGCATTGAAGGACATTTGCCAAGTTTTCGCCCAATTCGACAATTTATCGAGATTATCTTGCATTTCTTTAGTTTGTGCGTTAGTGAGTACTGTATTTGCAATTTTAGTGTCATCGGCAAACTTCGATATTATGCATGAGAGACCTTCATCTATGTCGTTTATGTAAACTAGGAAAAGGATTGGGCCTAAAACTGACCCTTGTGGCACCCCGCTCGTAACGCCAGTCCAATTAGATGATTTACCATTTATTACCACACGTTGTTTACGGTTTCTTAGCCAGTTCTCTATCCATCTTACGGTGTCGCCTTGGATTCTGTGAGATTTTAATTTAGTTATTAAACGTTTATGGGGAACTTTGTCAAAGGCTTTTTGGAAATCTAGATAAATTATGTCTACTGCTTTACTCTTATCATATTCGTTAAAAATGTCATTTAAAAAGTCTAATAGATTCGTTAGGCAGGAGCGTTTATTGCGGAAACCGTGTTGAGTGTCTCTGAGTAAGTTATTTTCCTCTAAATGATATGTAAGTTTATCTCGTATGATTGTCTCTAACATTTTGCATACTACTGAGGTTAGGCTGATAGGGCGATAGTTACTAGGTAAAGATTTGCTGCCTTTTTTAAATATTGGTGTTACGTTAGCGAGCTTCCAATCATCAGGTATTGTTCCAGTGTGTAAAGAATAATTAAATAGCAGAGTCAGAGGTTTTACTATTTCACTTTTAGCTTCCTTTATTACGCGAGGGGAGATCGTGTCAGGCCCAGGTGACTTATTTACATTTAATTTATCAATACATTTGATTACGTCAAATTCTGTTATGCTGATATTATTTAAAACCTCGGTGTTTTCATTTTGGACTGTTGTTTCAGCTGGTATATCGTTCGGGTTTTCTATAGTAAAGACTGATGCAAAGAAAGTATTTAGGATACTACTCATTCGCTCTTCATCTGTCGTAAAGTCCCCATTTTCATCAAGAATTGGACCGATAGTTGACGTAAGTACTTTCTTTTGTCGAATATAACTGTAGAACTCTTTCGGGTTTGTCTTACTCTGATTTGCAACGTGTTTTTCAATTTCCTTTTTACTCTGTTTGATTAACTTTTTGGCTTTTCTTCGTAAGTCTGTAAACTTGGCACGGTCGTCATTATTGGCTGTGATTTTTACTTTATTATGGGCGTTCTTTTTGGCTCGTAAACAGTCGGCTATATCTTTACTCCACCACTTGGGCTTTAAATTTTGTGCTGAACGTCGGTTTTTTAATGGTATGCTATCCCTGACCGCTTTTGTGTACGCATTAGTGAAAAAGTTCCATTGTGTATTTATGTCAATAGTGTCTCGCAGACATTTCCAGTCGGTTTCTTTTAGTATCGCTCTGAGTTGGTTGAAATTGGCTTTTCTAAAATCGGGGATTTTTTCGTAGCTGTACTTTATGTCGCTTTTGTTAAAATTTATACTGAAAGTTATTATGCGGTGGTCGCTATTGGTAAATTCTTCACCTACGTTAGTATTCTCTATCATGTCTTCGTTTGTTGCAAATACTAGGTCAAGAACATTATTTCCGCGAGTTGGGCTGTTGACAAATTGGATAAGGGAGCTCTCTTGTAAGTTAGTGTAAAGATCTTGACCATAATGAGCTGATAACGGTTCTCCCCACTTTGTTACTGGTAAATTAAAGTCACCAAGAATTATGGAATGTTGCGTGTTAATAATTTCGTTTAATTGCTCATAGATATCACGGTCGGTTTGTACAGGTTGAGCTGGGGGTCTGTATAATAAAGCTAACAAAAGTTTCGCCCCACAATTATTTCTAATGAGTATATAAAGTGTATCTACGTTATCAATATGTGGCTTTGATAATAGGATTGGTTTAAGATCGTCTTTAATATATAATAGAACTCCGCCTCCCCTTTTATTTGTTCGTCCTTTTTCAAATATTGTGTAACCGGGAATTTTATACTCTGCTAGGAAATCTCTGCTTTCAGTATTTAGCCACGATTCGGTTATGCCGATTATATCATAATTTTCTGTGAAAGTTAATTCCTCTAAATCTGTAAATTTGTTATGGATGCTGCGAGCGTTTACGTAAAATACCTTTAAGCTATTTCGGTTTACTCTATTTATTTGTTTTACGTTACCTGACCTTGACGTACCTGGGTAGTCCCGTTTTTTGATCGGTGGTTGATGACCGCGTCGTTCAGCAAACGTCCGAAACGGGCTGATCCCACCTGGTTCAAATGGACACCATCATCTGAGAATAAAGAGTTATCAAAGAAGAAGTTGTCCCAGGTGTTGATGAAATCGACGTTCTCCTCGTTGCAGATGCTGGCAAGTCGTCGGTTGATGCTGGTGGCGGTGTTATAGAAGCGGGTGTCGGCTTGTCTGCGGGGGATGATTCCAGAAAGTATTATGTTGTTAGTTTTCTCCTTGAACTTACCAATCATCTTACGGTACTTGTTGAGTAGCTCCTCCGATCGGGGAGAGAGAGAGAGAGAGAGAGAGAGAGAGAGAGAGAGAATGAATAATGTAAAGAAAAACTGATAGAAAAAACTGTACACTTTAAAACATGAAGCCTAAAGAACTAGAGTTGTAAGTTTGATGTGGTTTGTTTTGCTGTGGAATGAGTTGTCGGTTCTGGGAAAAGCAATAGCCTATATACTCGTGTAGCCTACCATGTAATTGAAAGTGTCTGGTATATCCCTACGTCTCATTAAATTATATGTACAAATTGGGTTGATAGATATGATGATAACTTTAATCTTCCAGGCAGGCAGGATGAAATCAGAGCCTATTATTGCCATGACGTCAGACTAAGACTACATAGAGATACAGTACAGTACAGTAGATGCACTGCAAACGTCACTACACTCTCCATTCCAGCGTTGTGCACGCTTCAGGTATTTTATTAAGCAAGATAAAACTGTTTAACTGGTATACTACTCCTTAGTCCTATGAAACAAACAGTAGTTGTAGTAGTATTAGTAGTAGTAGTAGTAGTAGTAGTAGTAGTAGTCGTGAATGGAACTACCCCCACACTTACCCCTCACCACACACACATAGACTACAAATTCTGATCATCTCTCACATTTACGATGCTGAGAGAGAGAGAGAGAGAGAGAGAGAGAGAGAGAGAGAGAGAGAGAGAGAGAGAGAGAGAGAGAGAGAGAGAGAGAGAGAGAGAGACCACAGTATATACGTAATGTTAATGACAAAAGAAAAGAGGAAAACAAGGAAAAGAGAGAAGAATAAAAGCGAATAGAGGCAGTAGAAAGTAAGGAAGGATATACTGTATATATATATTAAACACAGACGACCAATGCTTAATCCCTCGTGTGTGTGTGTGTGTGTGACTGTGTGTGTGTAGCTTAAGAGTCCTACTAGTTTATATTATGTGTGTGTGTGTTTGTCGCTTAAGAGTATAGGTGTGGAAGCGGAGCGTAGAGGTGGGTGAAGAAGTTGTTATGGTAAATCCGAAGCAAATTATTCCTCCAAACTATTCCAAGCAACAGGCCACCATTATTTTTGTTCATCTGGTCCTGTTTCGTGGCATACTTTGGAGAAATCAAGGCACTCCAATGTACCCAAAGTATACTCTCCCCTTATCGTTATAGAAGACTGGCCAGGAAACAGACCACACCTAAACCCTATCCAAAATCTGTGGTATATATATATATATTGTGAAAAAGGAGTTACGAGGAAAAGCTACAAATTCCTTGGCCAAGCTGAAGGCGGCTATAGAAGAAGTCTAGAATAATGTTTCTACTGATATTCTCCACAATCTAGTCTAAAGAGGGAGGGAAAGAGAGAGTGAGAGAGGAATGGAGAGAGTGAGAGAGAGGGGGGTATGGAGGGAAAGAGTTGTCAGTTTTGGTTTAAATGGCAATTACTAAAGATCGTTTGAACAGGGATACCTTAAGAATTCATTTCTAATATATATACTGAACTTTATGTAATATAAGTGTGTATTGATAATAATATTGATACTAAAAATCTTATAATTATGCATTATTTGGGTGTATCCTATGATTATTATTGGTTGTGGACTCTCATGTTTTTCAAACTTAAGAGGAACCTTGAAACCAAATCAACGTCGAGATAACGTTCCGGGAGTCATTCCAAGCTTTGATAACCCTAACCGAGGTGTGAATATTAACTCTGTTTTAATGCTATAGTAAGAACACGCCCCCCCTCCCTCACTCCATATCTCCTTCCCTCCTCTCTCTCTCTCTCCCTCTCTCTCTCCCTCCCTCACTCTATCTCTCCCCTTCCCTCCTCTCTCTCTCTCTCTCCCTCTTCCATCCTCTCTCTCTCTCTCTCTCTCTCTCCTCTCTCCCTCTATCTCTCCCTTCCCTCCTCTCTCTCTATCTCTCCCTTCCTCCTCGCTCTCTCTCTCTCTCTCTCTCTCTCTCTCTCTCTCTCTCTCTCTCTCTCTCTCTCTCTCTCTCTCTCTCTCTCTCTCTCTCTCTCAGACAGTATTACCAGATCTCCAGACTCTCATTACTACAGCAGAGTGGGACGAATTTCTGCTGCCGACTGTACAAACTTGCATATTGTTGGATAAATTGGTGTAAACAAAAAAAAAAAAAAAAAATCTTACACCCACAACATGAACGACCACATACGCTCATTCCCACAAACTTTCCCACCATCTTGAACCTCACCCACACAAGTCTTCCAGATGTTGTTGTTGTTGTTGTTTAATGGGGTTCTTGTCTTGTGTGCGTGACTAGAATCGAACTGGGGTTACTTTGAGTACAACTTGACGGGTGTGTAGTCGCCATCCAAAATTTGTATCCAGGTCTTGTTGAAGTTTGGAATCATATGACATAGTAGTGAACCAATTACAAGGCTTATTTTGTTTCATATTTGCTTGAACTTGCTTAATTCTCAATCAGGCTATTCGAAGCAAAGCCTGGATACATATATTGGATTCCGAGTGTACAGTACAGTACAGTAGACCACCACGACCTCTAGCCCACCTGAGTCGAAGCCCCGAGACCTGTCCCCTATTCCCACACACCCCTATACCGACCCACCCCAAGCCTGTCCCCCAACTCACGAAATGGTTCAAATTGTTGTGTGTGGCCTAATGATGGTTTGAGTGGGCTGTCTGTCATCTAGATAAAACCACCTGCTTCAGTTTCCAGGCTTTGACTCAGATCTGTTAATTAAGAGAGATTTTGGCCCTCGACTTGTTAACTCTTTTGCTTCCTGTCAGTCCATCAGCCGCTCACTCATTGGGAGGTAAAAGGAACTGACATCAGGAAGATATAGGACTGCACCATAAAAACACACTTACTCTCAAAACTGTATTGTTTTTAGCTCCGGCCTCAGCCGAGAGCTCTAGGTCTTATCGTAATTATTGTTCTTGTTCTTGTTCTTCTTCTTGGGGCGACCACTTCTTAAAATGGTTCAACTGACTCACTCACTCACTGACACCTCACTCACTCTCTTCCACCCATCCATTTTCTTTTACTGACATTGAATCATTGTTTTCAACCGAGAGGGGGTTCAACCGAGGGGTTCACCCTCAATAAAAAGGGTTCATTTTCAAAAGTTCAATATAACCATATGAATACGAAAATCCAGATAAAACATAATTAATATTTTTGAGACTTCACATATGGATATTTTATTATTTCATTTGAAATCATTAAGAGCCGGAGCTTTTGAAAGGTTTTCCTTCTTGTTTTTGTTTTGTTAGGGGAGAAGGGAAGGAGGGAGGGAGAGGGGAGGAGGAAGGGGAAGGAAGGACGGAAGGGAGGGAAGGAAGGGAGAGGGGAGGGAGGGAGGGAGTGATGTGTGTGTGTGTGTGGTGGGTTAGGCTAGTGGGTTATTGTCATGTAACAGTCGGCGGAAAAAAGTCCTGTCGCCTCACTTACTTCACCGAGACACGCAATGTTCATAGACTCGAGTTTATTAGGTGTAAAAAACATGTGTATTTCTCGAGTCCATGAACACTGTGCGTCTCGGTGAAGCAGGTGAGGCAACAGGACTTCTGCTGCCTACTGTACAGTACTGTTCTGTTCATTATAAAACTTTCTTGTCTTTGGTGCTCTCTCTCTCTCTCTCTCTCTCTCTCTCTCTCTCTCTCTCTCTCTCTCTCTCTCAATCTTTTACTTTAATCATCACCATCATCACTCACTCACTCACTCACTCTCTCTCTCTCTCTCTCCTCTCTCTCTCTCTCTCTCTCTCTCTCTCTTCCACCTTTCCCCTTCCCTCCTACTCCCTAATACACAACTCTCTCTCTCTCTCTCTCTCTCTCTCTCTCTCTCTCTCTCTTCCACCTTTGCCCCTCCCACACACCATTACCATTAACTGGCCTCCGATATCCAAGTTTAATGGGTGAAATAGCCCATGGAAAGGGTGTTTGAAGTTATGGGATGAAAGGAGGGTAATGGGGGGGTTGGGGTCGCGGGGAGAGGGGGGGGAGGGGGAGGGGGGAGTCAGGTGGTGTAAGTTTAAAGAGTAATGAAAGGGAAAGAAGGGATTATTTTTTCCCCTTTCTCTTTACTTTGTTGGTAAAAACCATGGAAGATTATTTGGGATACTATGCGAACTTGTTTATTGAGTAAAAAGGAATACTCAAAATAGCATATCTCCTATAGCTCATAGTGCTGACGCAGTCATCTACCAATAAAGATAGTTTTGTGGCCCTACGGCCACTACAACATCTCCAGTATAGGAGTGAATGGAGGAAAGTGTGGGATGAGCAGTCTCTCTCCTTCTTTCTCTTTCTCTCTTTTTCATCCTTCATATTACCTCCCTTTTCCTACTCCCTACATATTCCCTCCCTACTCCCCTCCCTTCTCTTCCTATTCCCTTCCTTCCACATATTTTTCTCTCATACTTCCCTCCCTACTTCATTCCCTTCCCTCCCTCCTCCCTACATATTTTTTTCGCCTTTCCCTTCATACTCCCTACTCCCCATCCTCCCTTCCCTCCTCCTCCCTCCTCCCTTCCCTCCCTACTGCCTACTCCCTACTTCCCTCCCTCCCTCTTTCCTCCCTGTTTAATATCCACACAAACTCATACAAAACATTGGATATTTTTGACACCTCTTGTTTTGAGTTTTGTACGAAAAACTCTGACACACACACACACACACATACATAATATATTTTTGTACCCTATCTATCTATCTATCTATCTATCTATCTATATGTCTATCTGTCTGTCTGTCTATCTTTCTATGTGTCTGTCTATCTATATATATATCTGTCTGTCTGTCTATCTGTCTGTTTAACCCTATCTACCTGTCTAATTAACTATCTACCTGTCTAATAATTTATCTATCTATCTACCTACCTGTCTACTTATTTATCCATCAACTTATCAGTCAATTTATCCATCTACCTACCTACCTACCCTACCTATCTATTCATCTACTTACCTACCTACCTACCTACCTATTTATTCATCTACTTATCTACCTACCTACCTGCCTACCTACCCACCTACCTACCTACCTACCCACCTACTTTATCCTTCCCTACTTTATCTACCTACCTATCTATTCATCTACTTACCTACCCTACCTGCCTACCTACCAACCTACCTACCTACCTTCCTACTACCCACCTACCTTCCTACCTACCTACTTCCCTACTTTATCTACCTACCTACCTACCCACCCACCTACCTACCTACCTACCTACCCACCCACCTACCTACCTACCCATACACAGGCACCAAAAGGAGAGACCACAGAGTATAGGGAGGAAAAAATTCTCTCTTTCTCTCCTTTCCTCCTTCCTCCCCTCTCTCTTCTTTTATCCTTTTTTTTTTTCTTTCTTCCTCTCCTTCTTTTCCTCCTCCCTTCTCTTCTCTTTCATCCATTCCTCCCACACCACACTCTTCTCTCATCCACCTCTCTCTCTCTCTCTCTCTCTCTCTCTCTCTCTCTCTCTCTCTCTTCCGTTTCAGTTTGCCTGCATTTTCTTTCCCCAGTTTGTTTTGTGTGTGTGTGTGTGTGTGTGTGAAATACAGATACCGTATGGAAAGAAAAAAGTTACAGAGAGAGAGAGAGAGAGAGAGAGAGAGAGAGAGAGAGAGAGAGAGAGAGAGAGAAATATACAAAATAAGAAAAAGGGAAGTTGGATTGAAGCACACACACACACACACACACACACACACATCCATTATAGTGGTCTTCGGAAACAACCAGCCAATTTCCAGCCACGACAGGCCAGAAATAGCCCCATTGAAGACCACAAGGGCTATTTTTGTGTACAGTTTCCCTCACATGTTTATTATCGACTCACAGTGGGAAAAAAATAGATCGGTATATAAATAGATAGAAAAAAAATAGATTGGTAGATACAGCTAACGCAAAAGAAATCGTCGCACTCGAACAAATCGCGACAGTTTCTAACGCCTTGTCTTTATTCTGGATTATCAACCTTACAAGCTAATTAATACAACAAAAAACATCTATCAGGTAACTTTTGGTTTCATTTCCTATGTTTGAGTTTTAATTTGTGTACTTTTAGTAAGGGTCAGTCTGCCAGTTGCCTGGAGTACAGGACTACAGTGAGGGTGCTTGGGGATACCCTACACCCCCCCTCCCACTCCCAATATTAGTTAGCCAATTTTACTCCGCAGTCATTTTTTTATTACGCTGCAAAATGGGTTCTACTAAGCTGACCATAGAGGAAAAGAATCAGACGATGGCATTAAACAGGCAAACTCCCAATATCCAATGTTGACTGTTGGGTAGTGAAGATAAGGAAGCTGTGGGCTGAGGTTGATGATTATTCTAAACAATTGGCTGCCAGTATGCCAAAACGTATCAAAGCTGTGTTAAAAGTTTATGGGAAAATAACTAAATACTAATAATCCTTCATGACATAAAAAAAATTGTTTCATTCATCTTAAATAATATTATAAGGTTAGTAAATCATCCGTGGTTACGGATTTCATCTGGTGCGACGATTTCTTTTGCGTTACCTGTAGATAGATAAATAGCCCGGTGGTGTACTCTTACTGAACGGCGGGTCACTTCTCCGGTTTTATTGTTAATGTATATGTGTGTGTGTGTGTGTGTGTGTGTGCGTGTTTCGAGTTACCATAGGGAGTGGAGGGTGGGGAGAGAGCCTTCTACTTTACTATCCTTATTTACGACTATCACTGGGGAGAAATTCATTCTCCACCAGTAACCTTCTAATCAGATCACCCCGTGTGGACCGTAAGGTCTGATGTGGTCTGTGATTCTATGTAGCTCCAACTTCTTTCTTTCTATACGGAACCTGTATTTTACACACACACACACACACACACAGTCGTTAGTGAGATTATATCTGTTTCCAATAGAAAGGAAACCATCTCCACTCACCCACCCTATAATATATATATATATATATATATATATATATATATATATATATATATATATATATATATATATATATATATTCCCCTCCATTCCTCCTATAATTATTCCTCCCTTTTTCTGACAACAGATTTGGGGATCCATACATGTATTAGGTGATAAGATAGAAACAGAACGTAATTACAAAAATGTGGACATTAAAATGCATTACATAATGACGAGTACTGTATACTTTCTAATGTAGAACATTAAGGTTAAACAAATTCGGGGTGAAATGATACATTGTGGTTCGAAGTTTTAAACAACAAAGTTCACTTCATGCACCACTGTATCGAGGTTACTCCATCACACATGCAGGCAACTATTTTGTTTACTATGATGTTTGTATAAATGTTTGTTTACTATGATGTTTGTATCAATGTTTGTTTACTATTTTGTTTACTATGTTGTTTGTATCAATGTTTGTTTACTATCCTTCTATATACGAATTGGTCTCATGTTTATGTTTATATTATATTTATGTTAAGGAGGAAATTCGGTGTTGTTAAATCTGGAGCCAAACACTTCTCCACCCTCCACCTGTGCCTCCACCAGGAATGTAGCTTCTTTAGTAACATCCTGGACAACGAGGAATAGATCATTAAATAGCAATACATTTACTGCTTGCTTCTTGTACTCATTATAAATTCAAATACTGTACTAGAAAAAATAAAACACTACTGTGCGTGAAAAGAAACTTGCTGTATACGGTACTGACATTTCATGAAGCGTCTTCTCTTTGTCCCTCAGTTCCTATTATTTTGCAATGCGAATTTAGCGTTGAAACACCCTTTTGTTGAAGAGTAAGTTTAATAATATTACTCTGTCACCTCAAAGGGTGCTTCATATTTGCAATTTGTTTGTGTTTTCTACTTTTACAGGATAAACACCCCCAGTCCCCCATATGTATGTAAGGTATTCGACAAACTAACAAATTTGTACCAAGGAAGCGATGTTCCATGATGTTGGGTATAATCAAAGGGAGAGACAATACAAGACAGACCTTAGTTACCACCATTATTTCACGAAACAAATGAGGTACAGTAACGAGCACTAATAACTATTTAGGTTTGCATGGAATACCTAGAGACCATAAATAAATGCACAATAAGATCTCCATTGGAATTACAGTACAGTACTCGATTTCTTTTATCTCCTCTCTATATTTATTTGCTCTTCCCCCCTACTCTCTCTCTTTAATCTCCTATTTTCCTTTCTCTCCCTTTCCTTCCCTCCGTCAATCTCCCTCTCCCTCTCTCTCTCCCTCTCCCTCTCCCTCCCTCCTTCAATTACAAACCCTTTCCCCTGTCTCAATTTTGCAATGTCAATCACTTCTTTCCTCTCTCTCTCTCTCTCTCTCTCTCTCTCTCTCTCTCTCTCTCTCTCTCTCTCTCTCTCTCTCTCTCTCTCTTTATTCTTATTTATCTTTACTTTTCTCTCTCTTTCCAACTTCATTTATTCTTATTTATCTTTACTTCTCTCTCTCTCTCTCTCTCTCTCTCTCTCTCTCTCTCTCTCTCTCTCTCTCTCTCTCTCTCTCTCTCTCTCTCTCTCTCTCTCTCTCTCTCTCTCTCTCTCTCTCTCTCTCTCTCTCTCTCTCTCTCTCTCTCTCTCTCTCTCTCTCTCTCTCTCTCTCTCTCTCTCTCTCTCTCTCTCTAATTTGTTGCCAGGTCTCTTTGAACCAATCACCTTATCGCTCTCAGCAATTAACACCAATTGAATTTTACAGCTCAAGCGAACACCATTTTGAGAGAAAGGGAGGAAGGAAGGAAGGGAAGAATGGAAGGTCTGGTCTCTCACTGGTGACCTTCCTAGCATGGGAAACCCTCTCTCCCCGAAATCGGGGCAGAGCAGGGGCCGGAGCCCCCTCTAGTCTAGCTCGCCAGGTCTCAGAGACACAGAAGCCCCCCACCACGTCAAGGCGTTCCCGTTGGGAGGGAGGAGGGGAAGAATGGGAGGGAAGGAGAAGAGGATGGGAGAGGAGAGGAATGGAGGGAGAATGGGGGGAGGAGAGGAAGAATGGAATGGAAGGAGAGGGAGGAAGGAGAGAAAGG
>JAWZYT010002679.1:90000-95000 GCA_034508575.1 Petrolisthes manimaculis
GCACTGTACTCCAGTCCAGTCTCCAGTCCACTCTACATCTTGCTGTATTACCGTCAACATGGAGAGAACTGCACCTCTATCCCAGACGCAGAGAATGGCTTTGTTGAACCTCATTAAGGAGAGGGACAGCATAGTCAATGACAAGTCTACTGCGCCTGGAATAATAGAGGCGAAGAAGAGGATGTGGGAAGAAATTAACTTAAAATTTAATTCTTTATACCCTGATCAACAACCCAGGTCCACCAAACAGCTGAAGAGGAGCTACGACCACGTGAAAAGAAAGTGAGTAATATTTGGTAGAATATATAGGTAGTTAAACTTTATAATGTACATCATTAGAATAAATATAGGTATTTTATTTTAAATATTTTCAAGGGTCACACTCCTGTACTGTGTTATAAATTTAAGAGTAGGTTAGGCTCACTAGTTATATATATATATATATATATATATATATATATATATATATATATATATATATATATATATATATATATATATATATATATATATATATATATATATATATATATATATATATATATATATATATATATATATATATATATATATATATATATATATATATATATATATATATATATATATATATATATATATATATATATATATACCTAAACATGGTTGGTGTATGGCTAATTATTCTTGATTGCACTGTGGTATAGGCATTATTTCCCCTTCAGGAAGTCCAAATATAATTCTAAACAACCATAGAGAATTATTTAAAAAGAAACCACATGCACACAGGGTTGATGAAAACTACTAGGAGAGTTTAACCAGAACTGTTATGTATATTATCTGACGGAATTTTATGTGTAGCTTCCCAGTAATGGAAAAGACAAGGCTCCTCAAGGTTTCCAAACAATACCATACCTTGTTATGATCATATTTTAATTTAGGCATTTTTTCATTACATACTTATTGTCTTTTTTCAGGGTGAAAGATGAGGACAGGGAGTTCAAGAAGAAAATCAAAGTAACTGGTGGTGGATGTCCTCCAACTCCTCCAAAGCCAACAGAGGAGATTACCCTTGCCGCATCAATGATGACCGTTGATTTGGCCATGGGCAATAATGTCTTCGAAACATTTACTTTGGAACCAGTGCACAACAGCAGTGCTGCTGTTGTGCGTGAACTACAAGAAGAAGGTAAGTTCAGTGTGATATACTTTCAATTCCACGTGTGTGTGAGTTTCATATAAAATATTTAATTAAACATGAGTAACACAACATTAGAAATTTTAAAAAAACTTATGAGGGATTTGTTCATCCCTAGGTTCAGATCTTGCAATTATTCAGCCAGATCTGAATTTATTTTATTTTGTTTTAATTTTACGATCTGCTGGAAGGAACATTGAACATTATTTATGAAAGTCAGCAATTGCATTGTTGGTTCCTTTAACATTTTATTTCATTGCAGATGTAGATGATCCTGGTGTTCCCGGTGTATCTGGGATTTCCTATGGTAACCCGGCCAATCCAACGCATCCTTCCGAGTCACTTATTTCTGTCCCACTCCCAGTTGCCTCAACTTCCACCTCATCATCATCCTCTCCCACCCCAAGATCACCTGCAGTCATCACAGCCACACCACACCGTCAACTTAACCCCTATACTCCCTCCGTTGGGTCCGTGACAAATTCACGTCCACGGAATAAAATTAGGTATTCTGCCAAGGACGATGCATATATGTGTCGCACCAGGCAAGAAGAATACCATAGATTAAAAATAGCTCAAATGAAAGAAATGCATGCACGTGAAAATGAGTACATGGACAAACGAATGGCTTTATTAACCAGTGCAGAAATAAAAAAAGATGAGGTTCACAGTAAACTCATCAAGGTTCTTGCAGCAGCTGAAATTGCTTTTGATGCAATGGGCTCTTTGGATGATGTTTAGGCTCTTAATGAATTTGCTTTTGATATTTTATTATGATGTTAAGTATTAATTTAATATATTTAACTCTTTCCTTATAGTTGCCAAGATATTCTAGCCAAAAAACATTAGTGAGAATATTTATTGACTATTTATTAAGCTCAGATTTATACCATAAGTAAGAACAGTTTATAATTTTATATTCTTTTATGTATGATGTTAAGTATTAATTTAATATATTTCACTTTTTCCTTATAGTTGCCAAGATATTCTAGCCAAAAAACATTAGTGAGAATATTTATTGACTATTTATTAAGCTCAGATTTATACCATAAGTAAGAACAGTTTATAATTTTATATTCTTTTATGTATGATGTTAAGTATTAATTTAATATATTTCACTTTTTCCTTATAGTTGCCAAGATATTCTAGCCAAAAAACATTAGTGAGAATATTTATTGAGCTCAGATTTATACCATAAGTAACAACAGTTTATAATTTTATATTCTTTTATGTATGATGTTAAGTATTAATTGTATTAATTTAATACTTAGAGTGTGTGTGTGTGAGGTAGTGTACAGTACAAAACAGTAGGTGATGTAATTATTGAAGTCAAAGTTAATGAGAACAGAGAAAACATTTATAACATTAGAGAGAATATTTATTGCAGTTACACCCTTTGTATCATTGAGACTATAAAACTGTTGCATGAATAAATAATTATCAATATCCTTACACATTTTCAATGTCCAAAAAACAAATACAAATAAACCATAAGAGTTATTATTTAGATTGGTCAAAACTATAACCAAATACATTGAGCACAAAGAAAATATATATAGCTTAATAATCATGCATGCAGTTAAAATTGAGTACATGAAAGAAAAAATAGAAAATATCAAAGGTTACCTGGAATTTAATGAACAATGTGAAGCAGATGAATTCACCAGTAACCTTATATATATAATGGAATGGGCCCTTTGGATGATGTTTAGATGGAGTAAAAATTAAGTTCAGAGAAAACACTGTTATAACATGAGAATATTTATTAAAGTTAAACTGAGATTTTTGGCATACAGTACTTCATTATATATTTATGCAATTTAAAGTAAAGATAGGACATAATTTTATATTTTATCTAGGATGAGAATGTCTCTCCGAAATATATTAACTTTTTTTCATGGAGTTGAAAAATATTGAAGTAAAAAATAACAAGTTCGGAGAAAACACTGTTATTACATGAGAATATTTATTAACTATTTATTAAAGTAAAACTGAGATTGTTGCCACAAATGATTTTATATTTATTTAATTTAAAGTAAGAACAGGACATTATCTAAAAAAATCTATCAACAATTCCTGCTCGACGGCCATGACCAATCTGATTGTAGTCTTCCCTAATCTCACGAGGAACAACTGGTGGCTCTATTATGTCCTCAGCATCATCACCCAATGGGAGTCTGTTCATGATTGCAATGTTATGGAGCACTGCACATGCAACAATGATATTGTTGGTATTATTTAACTTAGTTCGTACTGGGATGGACAAAACAGCAAAACGTCTTTTTAAAACCCCAAAAGCCCTTTCAATTACATTTCTAGTTTTTACATGTGCAGCATTATATCGGACTTCTTTTTCGGCTTGGGGAGTCAGGTATGGCGTCAGCAGGTATGACCGACAAGCATATCCACTGTCACCTAGTAAAAAGCCACGGTACCTGCCTTCCTCTAATGCATGACAAAGTGCAGAAAGATTGAATATTCGGGAATCATGTGCACTCCCTGGCCAGTTTACTACTATATTTGTGAATTTAAGGGAGGCATCACAAACACCCATGACATTAATCGAAAAGTACCCCTTCCTGCAGCGGTATATCTCTGCATCCTGCCCTCCAGGACTTTTAATGGGGATGTGAGTGCCATCAACACAGCCAATGACACCTGGCATTCCTGCAAACTCAGAGAATTGCTGCATTATTTCACCTTCACTGGCTGGATCAGGGAACTTGATGTATTCTCGGGCAAGTGATGCAATTGCTATGCATACATTCTTCACTATTTTGCTGACACTTGGCTGTGACATATCTGTGCAGTCCCCCAATGTCAGCTGGAAGTTGCCAGTGGCAACATACCTCAGAGTAACCAGCAGTTGAAGTTCCGGTGAAATTCGGAGACCTGTAGAGGAAATAAATAACAAACCTCACTAACACTGTAAAATAGATGGATACCACACTACTAAGCATACTAAATACTGTATTCCATTACTGTACTACAAAATAGGTTCTGTATAGTACTCTTTACCCTTTAATATTTGGAACGAATAGGTAAAAGCAATGCTAGAGGTATTCAGTTTTGTTCTGAAAAGCCTTATAGGTGCTCATGTGTCAACCTTATTCACCTAGAGGCAGCCTCTATTAATTATATACCTTGATTCAGATTATTTCCGTTCCCTTTATATTCAACAGGTCAGTGACTAATGTCACTCCCACATCATGTTTAATATTACAGTCACCACCCCAGATACACCTTAATAGGTTGCACACAATCAAATTTTATTCACTAAAATTATATCGTACCTCGTCTGTTATTGGAAGTTGGTAGCTGCTCCTGTATTTTTTCCAGAAGATCTCGGACACAAACTTTGGAAAGCCTGTACCTCTCCAGGAATTCTTTGTCAGAGTACAGAGCAAACGGATCTGTTCTCTCAACAAACCTTCGTGTCCGCCTTACATTCACCTCTTCCCATTCCGCTCTCTCCTCCCATTCATATATTTGGTTGCGATAATCAGCCATGCTGCAAAATGGGAATAAAGGATAATTTTGGTAATAATCTTCCACATATGATGTTAATTTAGATAATAGGTTAGGTCTGCATAATTCTATAACAAAAATCTTCCCAGCTATTGGAATGTAATGAACCTTTATAAGTCCTGAATATGTTAGGTCAGGTCAAGTAACTTTAAATAAAGTTATCTCCTCACAATAATATGGTCAGCAATAAATGGAAAATGTAGAAATGTGCATGAAATAGTACCAAAAGTAGGAAAAATAATTTCTGTAGCTCATCTGAAATATTACCCAACTTCCCTAAACTTTCAAGCCCTGT
>JAWZYT010002679.1:100000-108463 GCA_034508575.1 Petrolisthes manimaculis
TTTCCATCACGGCCATTTGCATGACTTGAAGGCGAAGGAGAAGGGGAGGGAAGAGTATATTTATCAATTTCACTTATTTTGTCTATAATTAAGATGAAACACACGATAATTTAGTTACCCACGCCTGCTTGGATATATGTCTGACCTTCAGTTAATAGCACTACCCTTGTGGCAATCTGGGAGAAGGTAAATAAGTGTAAATAAATAGAAAAACTTCTCCACAATTTCAACGTGTCACCTTCTCTGACAGATGGATGGACGACGACGAGCCTAATTTATTTACATATTTCATTTTCCCGGAACTTATAATGTATATTTAGTTTTGTCTCTCAGATTTGTACTATTGTCTCTAAAAAAAATCGAAAAATCCTAATTTGAACAAATAGAATGTGTAATCTGTGTTCTATGGAAAATCCAATTATATTCTTCAGCAAATTATACATTGTACTGCCCAAATCCGTAACACATTTCTAATAATAAACAATCAAGATTATAATTATTTATGTCACTATACACATCAATAAAAAATAATCATGCTGTTTGTTAAGTAAATAAGTTTCTTGTTTATTATAATATTACTTTTCTGTGTCACCCTCACCCTCCTCCACTCCCATTATTATTATTCCCATGATTATGATTATTATTCCCTTTGCCACTCACCAACAATCAACAAAATAATGACTGTCTGTAGGGACATCAAAAGTTCCCAGGAAATGAAAACCCAGTTGTAATTTCCTCCTCATCTATTGTCATTCTTATTACTCCCAAACTGACGACATAAAATAAAAAAAATGTGGGAATTATCCGAATGAAGAGCATTGCATTACAAAAAGGTCCCCCAAATAATATACTGTAAATAAATAAACACAAAAATGCTTTCCTATATTGACTCGTATTAAAAAAATATGTTTATTATTATAACCTGACCAAATAACTTAATTTTATCACTTCCAATTAATTCCTGTCTATTTAAGGGGGGTGCGGGAATAGGGGACAGGCTTGGGGTGTGGACTTGGGGGGGGTGCGTGAATAGGGGGACAGGCTTGGGGTGGGTAGAAAGCCTGTCCCCTATTCCCACACACCCCTGAGTGTTAATGTTACCAAATTTAGCATAATTTTATGATTTTAGCATAATTTGACTCAAAATTAAGTGTCTAGCATATATTCTAGCATAATTGATCTCTTAGCATAATTCTAGCATAATCCAGCTATGTCTGGAATAAATTTAGCATATATCTTGCTTGCAAATTTAGTTTCCATTATTTCATTTATTTAATTAACATAAAAAAAACAGTAATACAATACATTAGCATATTATGCCATGTACATCGCGCCAACAGTACACTTTATACTTTTGGAATTATATTTAATATTCTAAGAGATACATTATGGCCACCAGGAAGAGGGAATTAAAGCTTTAGGGGTAGTGACAGCACAGACAGCGGTGTGCACCCATCAAAGTAAGGAAAGGCATTATAGTTAATAATAATAAATGGAGAATTAACCCCTGCAGACCGGGAGGGGTGGTCCCTGCCTCCACTTTTCTACCCTGCCGCTAGCGTCAAAATTCCTCGATTTGCCCTATATTCACAACGCTCACACTCTTAACCTATATAGTGTACTGACTTCAAAATTGTTCCATCCTTACCTTCAACTCTTCCTCTTTCCAATGGTACCATCGGGAGGGCTGTACAATGAATAGTTGTGGAGATAGGGCGAGTTGAAGTGGACCATGTTTGCGTGCGAGACAGCAGTGTGTCTGTGTGTACGCGTGAGTGCGGTGTGACTGCGGCATGGGTGTTCAGTTTCCCGCCTATGTCCCTTGTCAACTCACTCGTATTACTACTATTATGTATCGTATGTCATGATTTCAACACTAAAAATAGTATGAACACTTGTAGGAATATATCATCGTGTAACTGTCACTTAGAAAATGATAAACAAACCGACTTGTACCGTAGGAAACACGTATATTTACTATCAATTGTGCCTGTATGGGCGTGTTTTGTGGTGTTATTTTCTTATTACTACCCCATTATATATCGTGTGTCATGATCTATACACTAAATAATAATTTGTAACCTTGTAGGAATATCATGGTGTCACTCACGTACATATATTCACTACGGTATTGTCTTACGATCGTTAGAGCACAAATTCGGACAAGGGCAATTACTTAAAATTCGCCCAGCCATCGTGGGGTCCCAGAATCGACTGAGTGGGTAGTGGATCGATATTGTGAGTGTATTTTCTCGCCCAACGACAAGAAAAACTAGCCCTACAGGGCGCGAAATAGCGCTAAATCGCTGTGACGGTAGGTGCTGTTACCCGGTTCCTTACGTAAGACGGTCTATCACGTCAACCGGTCTTTAGGGGTTAAGGCATCAGACAAAGTGAGTGTGTAAAAGTTGAGCCATCGGAATACCTTATGATCAAAGTAATGAGTAAGTAAATGTATGTATACCCTCAATGGCACCAATAAATACTGTATATAGGCTATTGTAGTAATGTAATGACCAACAAAATAATTATGTGAAGCTGGCTAATTAAAGTCATTATTGTATTATGTAAAAGCTGGTAGTATACTAAATTATTTTCTGAGTTCCTAGACAGATAACTTATCTGGCTTGCAAGATTGTTGTTCATTTAATACAAGTAAATACAAGAGTTATATAAATTTTCCATTAAAGTATGTTAAGTGACATACATTGTTGTTATGATATATCACTAAGTGTAATAGGTTTAGTTGATAATAAGTTAGCATAAGTTTAGCATAATTTAATATTACATTTAGCATATGTTGGGCTGAGTTAGCATATTTTCAGAGCAAGTCCAGCATAATTTCATAATTATGATTTGGGAACACTGCTTCATTGTGGTTCTGACGGTGGTAATGGGAGGTTGTGTGCTCGGTGCCTCCCACTCTTAGCATCACTGTTCTTTGTCTCGGTCATAGTTATTAGTCTAGGAATAAATATCACCTCACTGTAGCGCCGGAATAAATCACTATATTAATGCAGGTGAGTCATAAAGGCCATTATTGTATGTAGTATAGCTAAAAAAAAAACTGCCATGTTCCAACGTAACTACATATTTGCACTAAGAGTCTAAAACATTTGTCAAACAACTGCTGTGAGGTCAAACAGGTAGGACTCTTCTCTCAACATTAACATCAGGCATAAGCATCAGGTACAGAGGGAAGGTCAATGGAGTTGCTGCGACGAACACTGAAAGGTTAGGTGAGGTGAGGTAAGGTAAGGTGAGGTGAGGTGAGGTGAGGTGAGGTTAGGTTAGGTTAGGTTAGGTTAGGTTAGGTTAGGTTGAGGTGAGGTGAGGTTAGGTTAGGTTAGGTTGAGGTAAAGTTAGGTTAGATTAGGTTAGGTGAGATTTGGTTAGGTTAGGTTAGGTTAGGTTAGGTGTGTGTCCATAAATAATGATGTACTGTATAAATACAAGTATATAATTATATATGTATATATGTGTGTGTGTGTGTGTACGTAGAGTGTGTTGTAATGTTTTTGAGTTAACATAAAATAATATATAACAAATTATAGTGTGAATTTTGAGTACTTATTGTGTGTGTGTGTGTGTGTTGAGATCATGTAAAGTATGAAAAAAAATATGATAAATAACCAATAAATAAAAAATAAAAATAAAATAAAATAACATAACATAGTGTGAATTTAGAGTACCGTACTGCATATACATACGGTGAGTTACAGAAGCGTGGGTAGATTACATAGTAGGCAACGAGTACACATGCTATTAACAACAAAAACAGCCCCAATGTTACACCTATCACAGTCAGAGCATCAATGGGCACAGCTGGCAAAAATACATTAGGTTAGATTATATTATATTAAGTTACATTAGGTTAGGTTAGGTAAGATTATATTATATTAGGTTACATTAGGTTAGGTTAGATTATATTATATTAAGTTACATTAGGTTAGGTTAGGTTAGATTATATTATATTAAGTTACATTAGGTTAGGTTAAGTTAGATTAGATTATATTATATTAAGTTACATTAGGTTAGGTTAGGTTAGGTTATATTATATTATATTATATTAAGTTACATTAGGTTAGGTTAGATTATATTATATTAAGTTACATTAGGTTAGGTTAGGTTAGATTAGATTATATTAAGTTACATTAGGTTAGGTTGTACAGCTGGCATCTGATATGGCGCGTTGCTGTGTGATTGGCTGAAAGGCCGCGAGAAGGAGGCGGCGGGGCTGAAGCTACTAGAATGGGTCACAGAATGGGAATATGCATCGCGGCCAGCCATCATATGCGAACACCACCTACTCTCGTGCTCAGAGTAACTCTTCGTCATCACCTCCTACTTCCACAATTAAATATTGCAGAGAGCTAGGTTGGTCTCACTGGAAAAAAGAAAACTTGTTGGTGAGTACGAAACAAAATTTAAGTGAATACGCGAAATGTTTACAAATGATAGGAACAGGTATGGTGGTGGTGTGGCCGTTTATATCTCCAACAGGTACACAAGTTGTAAAGTAAAGGAATACAGTCGAATGGAAACATTTATTGAAAGTGTGGGAGTGGAAGTCAAATTTAATGGTAATGTATTCATATTAATATGCATATACAGACCTCCTCAAGGCAATGTAAATAATTTTCATAAATGCTCTTAATGAGATTTTAACTATTGTAAAAGATAAAACCCACAATGAAATATTCTTCTTTGGAGATTTAAATCTAAATTTACTACAACATGAAGATAATAACATTCAGGATCTTATTAATTAGATGTATAGTTACTCCCTGTTTCCACTTACAACCCTGCCAACACGAGTTACAGCCACATCCGCCACCCTTATAGGTTAAACTTTTTAGTGATGGTAATTGTATATTGATATGCAAACAAGAAATGCACAAGCTTGTAAAAACGAAAACCCTTCTATCATTTCATAACAGGAGGCCATTCAGCTACTGTACGGTACCTTAAACTGTACCTTCATTGTGAAAAAATACTTTCTAAAATAGATTATTTCATTATTTAGTCACATGTAAAGAAATATAAAAAATTGATATATTGCAGTGATGGTAGCCTATTTTTGTGCCAATGCCTAATGTGTTTCATTCACAAAATTTTCAGGCGTGAGGTTGAAATGGAAATAAAGATCAATCTGGTCACAAAATTCACCATGAGGAAGGACAGAGACATAACCACTCATCCCTGTATCATTATTATTAAAGGTGACCACAACCATCATACACAGTCTGCACAGGCTCTGTGAGAACTCAGAGTGCTTCCTGAAACCAAAGAAACTTTCTTCAAGTACTTTGAGTTAGGTATGTAGGCATGATATACTGTATCATCATATAACATAGTAATAATCTTCATCAGTAATCACTTACAAGAAAGTTTGGAATTTCTTCAGCTGTAGACCCCCTATGTATGTAATGTGAATGTAAACTTACTGTGCACAGTACATTACACTTTTTCACACTCATTCTCACATTGAAGATCACCAAATATTTACCAAAGCTTAAGTTATTCATTACCAGACTGACTAAGAGATCTACTGGGCTTGTGTTAAAATGACTAGTGGTAAGAATGTAAGAGTTCAGTATAATATTATTCTGCTCAATCACAACTGCTTATGGTATTTATTAGTACCAATACGTGCAACCCATCATATGATATTGCGACTGGGGTTTAATTTAGTGTTGCTTCTTCATCCTCTTAATCATGTCAGTTGTTTTCTTAGGCATAAAATGTCCATGTCACATTTTGATGAGAAACCATTGGTGCTATCCTGAAAGCATATTTTACCTAATCTCTCATATAACTTATTTTCAAAGTTTCTTCATCCTGGATCAATTATTCTCTGTTCTATTATTGAGGTCATTGGATGAGCATAACTAAATCTAATTGGGAAATTGGCCTGTAGTTATTTCAAGAACATAATACAATACCTAAGATTTAGATTTGATTGGATTTTTATTTCTAATTTATTAATTATTTTTACTTAATAGAGTACTGTACTGTAAATTTTCTTACAGTCTACAGTCCTTACTGTATTATAGTGTATATTATGTTGTCTGTTTGCTAGGTTAACCAAATACCTACAAACTTTAAATTTTTCAGGTATGACTACAGCACAGGCAGCAAGGCTACACCAAGATAAACTGAATTTTAATATCTCTGACATGGCAAACAGTTCTATAAATCCAACAACTCAGTCAATAAACTATCTAAGAGAAGTATGGTTAAAGGAAAATCATGGGACTTTAGGGGGAGAGAGCATGTTTTCTTCGATTGATAAATATGCTGCATCAAACCCAACTTCTAAAATTGAATATAAAGTTGATGAAAATAGATTTGCCATTGTTATAGTTACTGAATTCATGATTAAAATTCATCATGAATTCCGGGAAGCAGGAGAAGTGGTGTTTGTCAACACCACAAGTCACCTAGATTAGCTAAATACAGCAGTAACACCTCTTCTTTGTGCTGGCCCTGAGGGAGCTCTTCCTCTTGGTGTGATATTTACATCTTCTCAAGATGAAGCAAGCTACACCATAGGTAAGTTTTGTAATTAAACCACAGTATATCCTGTACTGTACTGTATACAGTACAGTAATATAATTCTCTTGGCAGTGTGTGTGTGTATGTAACCTCTCTTGGGAGGGCAAAGTCCCCTTGGAGATACAAGCATGTACTGTAATAGAAAATCTCCCTGGGGAGTGCAAAGCCCCGTCCACTGGGGAGTATTACAAAAAATTAGGAAACTTTTCTATTCTAATTAAGGCTCCTAAGGAGGGCAAAATAGCTAGTGAAGACATGACGATATCAAGTGAGGGTGAAGTTCTCCTTAAAAGGGAGGTCAAAACAGGTGAAACAGGTACTGTACAGGTAGTACCAAGTAGTACATATTGAAACAGGTAGCTTATAGCATATACAGGTCTAGAAGTGAGATGCATGCAGCATGCAAATTAGGGGCCAAAACTTCCACAGCCACTTGCAGGACTTAGAAATGGGGTGCATGTAGCACGCTGAATTTCTATTGGCTGTACAAAACTGTATTCATAAATATGACTGTCTCAATACCTGACGAGGACTCCGTCATGAAGCCGAGACTGTCGTGTCAATGAACTTGACTGTAGTTTCACAATGTGTGTTAATTTATCATGTCAAATTCACGGCACTATTAATTCTTTCAGGTTTTCAGTTACTGAAGAAGGTGCTAGGTGAGGGTGCTTTCCACAGCCAAGGATACCCAAATTACTTCATTACAGACAACAGTGATCCAGAGAGAAAAGCGATTAGGACAGTTTGGCCAGAGTCTCAGCTGTTCCTATGTGTTTTCCACATTCTCCAGCAAGTATGGAGGTATGAATGTTGGCTTGTTTGTATTCAACATGAATTTATCTCATTACAGTACATTTCTCCCTTCTTATTTGAAACTAACTGATGTAAAATTATCCATTTACTGAATTTCAGGTGACTATGTGATGGATCGCATAAAATCAGCAAAGAGCATCGCCCACAACTGATGAAGGTAGCAAGACAACTGGTATATGCCGAGTCTGAAGTGACACTGAATGATTACTGGCATGCTTTTTGTCAGTCTCCTGAGGCCCAAGAATATGAGTCACCATTATGTCAGGTAATAATTTTCTGAACTAATTTTTGTGCGGTATCCGAGACATTCAGGTTTTATATAAAAATACTGTTCAGTACAGGATATGAAAATACTCTACTATAGGAAGTGGTATTATAATAATGGGTTATTTTTTCTCAGGCATTGGCAGAGTTGGAAGCATTACCTAGAGGACTGGCAACTTTGACACTGGTAATACTTAATTTGGACTGCTAAATGATACAGTACAGTACTATATAGTGCTTAATTCTAAAAATAATTCTTTCAGTACTAGGCGCATGCATACTGGGCTTTGCAAATTATCTGGTGGTGGAATTGTTTATTCTCTCATCTTGATTTGTACAATTTCAGAATCCCTCGGTATCCATAATGTAGAACTGAAGAGAGCAGAATGTTTTTGTTTTTTACTTTGGCATTGGTGCCAGCTGCTGCATCTCTACCTGCCTGTCCCTGCAAACTACTTAATCCAGCTGACTGTATTCCTTGCACACCTATACCCTTCTGCAGGTCTAGAACTATGCTTCAGAATGCATCTCTCATCCATGATTTTATCTCTCTCTTCTAGCCTTCTCATTTTCATTCCATCAGACTTTCATCACACATTGCTTCCACAATCCCAGAGACAACAAAATAAGTCTACTCTGATCCAGCTTTTAGACAATTTGCACTCTCAAATCTCCATTTTCAACACATTTTAAGAACATAAACTTTATTACCTATCGTATATCCTTCATGCTATTACATCACATCCACCACTAGCTTGTTAGATAATATATTCATGTAAATAGTAAGACACATATAGGCCTATCTTCTTTGTTACTGGTAATATT